>LDKF01000173.1:115200-136791 GCA_001026735.1 Rotylenchulus reniformis | reverse complement strand
CTATATTACCACCAATAGCTATTTTTCTTAAAGCATTCCCTCGTGTAAAAAAGAATACCAAACCATATCAATCCCCCCTCGCTAATACATGTGCCCATTATACCATTTATTTTGTTTATTTCCTTTCTCATGGTAATTCATTCGATCAATTTATCCATAAATTAAATGTTATTCAATTTCCCGATTTATTCCTAAAGAAAATTGTTAATAAAATGATCAAAAGTTGAATCGGAAGCCGGAGTGGGCGGGGCCTGACAGGAGAAGCTGGAGTGGGCGGGGTTTGACAAGGAAGCCGGAGTGGGCGGAGTCTGGCAAGTAAACTAGAAGGGATGGCCAGGGAAAAGAAGTCGGAGTGGGCGGGGCGCGCCAAATTCAAATCTTGGCGGGCAAAATGGCTTTGTTTTTGGCGGACCGCCCACTCCATCATTGTGCTTAAATATCCCCATTATATTCTCAGATGTTCATTCATCTGGTTTAATTGAATCCCCCCTCACCCGTATTCCCTCTCTCTCGAATATTTTTATTGATATTTTCCATGCATTCATCTATTCCAAAATTTTTCTTCTCCATCTTTTTATCTCTTCTGAATTTCTCAAATTTCCATTTTTTTCTCTAGCAAAGCGGGGGTCTGGCTCAGCTACGAGCCGGGCTTTATCTCACTTTTGCTACTTTCCCTCCAATTTTCCTCCATTGGCTTTTTTGCCAGAGCAAAACGGGGGTCTGGCTCAGCTACGAGCCGGGCTTTATCTCGTTTTGCTACTTTCCCCCCAATTTTCCTCCATTGGCTTTTTTTTGCCAGAGCAAAAACGGGGGTCTGGCTCAGCTACGAGCCGGGCTTTATCTCGTTTTTGCTACCTCCAATTTTCCTCCATTTTTTTTTTTGCCAGAGCAAAGCGGGGGTCTGGCTCAGCTACGAGCCGGGCTTTATCTCGCTTTTGTTCAATTTATATGGTATGCGCTTGCTTCATTATGTGCAATTTATGCTTCTGGAAGAATTACTAATTAAGCTGGAAGGTTCTGGTCCATTAATTTGCACTTAAAATTAATTTTTAAAAATATATATAAAAAAAAAATATATAGTTATACATTCTGAAGTTATATTCTATCCCCCATATTCTTTTGTTTCTTCTTGCACCGGCACTCCCTCTAACTTTTTTTTTTAATTTTATAGATCAAAAAAATAATATGGACAAGCGCCCTCCTAAGCGCCCCCATCCGTTTTCTATTGTCGCATTGCTTCCCCATCTCTTTCCTCCACCGGCCAAGCGCCCGCGCTTTTTCATTGAAAATTTGTTGGCACCCGACAACCAAAGTGGAAGTGGTTCATCAAAAACCGCCAAGGACTACGTCATCAAACTTGATGGCAGTGTGGAGCAAAACTCAAAGTTCAAGTTTATCAACAATAAATCCCGCTTCTCCATCACCGACCTTCCGGCGGACCCGGAAGAACTCCTCAAAAGCATTTTTCAGCATTGTATCGATGAAGCAATTGCGCAGGGAACTGAGAAATTCGGAGCAAAGCCCGACCACCTCGGATGTGTCGTTACCAGCAAGCTTCTCCATCCAGCTATGGGGACTCCAATTAGACCGATCAATGAAAATAATGCCGAGGCAATTCTCAACTTGTTCCTGAAGATTGCGCAAAGCAAGAAGCAGGAGGGAATCACCCTTTGGGTAAGATTTTATTTAAAAAAAAATAAAATCCAACCTTGGTTTATTCCAATGGAATAAACTTAGGTAAGTTTCATTCAATGAAACTAACCTTGACTTATTCGAAAGAATAAGTTGAGGTAGGATTTATTGTAATTAACAATCTAAAACGAAATTATTTCTAGGGTGAACCCTTTGAAGTGGCGGTTACTACCGTCAATAAGGCCCAACTCCCGACTGAGCGCCAATTTGTCGGCGGTAACAACGAGAAAAAGAAGACAACGCATCATCGTATTAGCGAAAAATCGTTGATTAAGGTTAGATTTGTTAATAATTAATTTAAAAAATCCATATCTTCCTTTCAGATCGATAACAACGACGGCCGCTGTTTATTTTATGCTCTTGTCGCCACTCTCATGCATACCATTGCCGGCTGGGGGAAAAGCCGTTTTTACGACTATCTGCATAATCGCGGTTCGAAGGATGAGTTGAAAAAGGATGCCCTGCGTCTGATGCGAGCCATCAAGGCACCAATGAACAAGAAAACCTATGAAGCGCAAGACTGGGTGCCGGCAGTGATCACCAAATGGAATAACGACTATTCTGGCAGGTTCCGGTTCAGATTTTTTCTGTTCTCGAATATTGGATCGTATGCTCCGTCATATCAATGGGGTTCTGTCGACTACAATACTCCAATCTTTCTCTACCACGTTGACAACAAACATTTCCACGGAGTCCGCAATATCAATGGATTGTTCGGGCAGCCCTACTGCCTCAGCTGTGAACATCCTTATGATAGGGCAGCCCGGCATGAAACAACTTGTAAGGCTCGCTGTGTCAAATGGTAAGAAATGGCAAGAAAAATTTTTAAGAATTATTTTTAAGTTCACGAATGGGTCCAGGTTTTCCGTGTAAGCCTGAAAATGACTACGAGAAAAATTGTTCTCCTTGTGGCAAAACTTTTTTCTCGGAGGATTGTTACAACTGGCATCGCAGTTCACGATTTTGTCATCTTAGCAAACAATGCGACAATTGCCATGTGATTTATTTGGTCAAAGCTCAACGAAAGGGACAAGTAAGCTTAAGTTTAAGCAATAATAGCATAGGCAAACTTTTCCAGGGACATGTTTGTTTTGAACGATGGTGCCAAAAGTGCAGAGATTTTCACGACCCAAAGAGAGTAGGTATTTGAAAAAAATAATCTTCATTTACTTCATAATCATAGGGATGCTATATTAAACCGTTGGAGATCAAACCCTACGACAAGTCCTGCCGATTTGTCGCCTTTGACATGGAAACGACCCAGCACGAGCTTGCCGATCCTAGCTCTCCCTCTGCGCAACAACAGAAACGGAAGCATGTGCCCAACTTTATTGCTGCCAAGGTGTGCTGTCCGGATTGTATTTCATCGGGAGAATGGAAGAAGAGCTTGAAAGGGACCCATACATGCAATGTATGCGGAGATAACAGGACCATCACCTTCAGCGAACGACCTTTCCAAAAGACCAAAGTTGATGAGATGGTTGTCACCCGCCATCCTCTAGTGGATTTCGTGAAATGGATCCTCTACAAGCTTCCTTGCAAGTACAACACCTATGCATACAGTCACTATGGAGGAAAATTCGACAACGTCATCGTCTTCAAGGAATTATTTCTTCAAGGAATCATTCCGGAAATGATCCGAAAGGGAAACAAGCTTTACGAGCTAAAGATCAAGCAACAGAAGGGCAAAAATCCTCTGGTGGTGTTCCGCGACTCCTACAACTTAATCCCCACATCGCTTGCTTCACTGGTTTTTTTTGAGAAAAATAATCTTAATTTATTGAAATAAATTTAGGTTCCGACCTTTGGATTGGATGTGGAAGAAAAGCCCTTCTTCCCGCATATGGCGAACAACCCCTCAAACTACGGACGTTCAATTCTTCTCAAAGAAGATGACTACTTGGCAGCCGGGATGATGCCATCGACACGGGCAAAATTCGATGAATGGTTTGCTGTGCATAAAAATGAACCATTCTTGCTGGATGAAGAGTTGGCCAGGTAAAAATCCTTTTTAATAGAAAATTTTGTTTTCATTTAGCTATTGTACCAACGATGTGGATATCCTAATGGTAAGTTTTTTAAATTTTATTTAAAAAATCAAACCTTAATTTACTGAAATAAATTTAGGCAGGAATGGTGGCCTTTCGCGAGGAATTCATGGAAGTTTCAAAGCGTCCGCCAGTGACCGCAGATGGAAAAGCCGATCGTCCATTCTATAAAAAACCTCATGATGGCATCGATGTCCTCCGCGATTGCATGACCATCGCTGCTGCCTGCATGCGTCACTTCCGAGCCAACCATCTGGATGCGGACAAATTGGCAATTGTGAGCGACAGAGGATACGACCATGGGTATTTTTTCGTTTGAGAAATATAACTTGAATTACTTCATAATCATAGGTATTTTTTCTTTCGAGAAAAATAACCTTAATTTACTGAAATAAATTTAGGGACCACCAAAGTTTACTGGCAATACGCTTCCTGAATTGGTATTCTATCGAAAAGGATCTCTATGTGCGAACAGCCCTTTCGAAAGATGGCGAGAAAAAGTATAATTTTCATATCATTAAGTGCTAATTGGATAATTAAGGGTTGGGAATTATAAATTGGATGGATGGGTGGAAGATGGCAATAACTCCTACGGATTGGAAGTGCATGGCAAGTTTTCAACTAAGCGATGCTTTTCATTAATTTCTATAATTTAGGCTGTATATGGCACTCTTGCCCTATCTGCATCCCGAATGATCAGCAGATAATGAGGAATGGAAAGAAGGCTGGCATCAATCGGGAACTGGATGCCAAACGATTGGCTTTTATTCGTGAGCAAGTGGGCAGAGTTGTAAGTTTTTTTTTTGTTAAAAAGCTAACCTTAAATATTTTGAATATTTTGAGGATGTGTTCTGGGAGTGCGAGATTGCCAAAATGCTGAAGGCGGACACGGAATTGGATGCAGAATTCATCCAAGAATGCAGTGCAAAGCTCGGCTTTGAGTTTGTCCCCGAGCGAATGCGTGAAAAATTCGCGAGCATCCCAGAGGATATTGGTCCAATAAACATTCGTTCGGCATTCATGGGCGGTGAGATTTTTAACTAACATTAGAAAATTCTTTGAATTTTTTTCAGGCCGAACGGGACCGCTTAAACTCTTCCACGCTTTGCGTTCAGGAGAGAAAATCTCCTACTACGACGTCACCAGCCTCTACCCGTTCATTAACTTTATAACGCAATACCCGATTGGACATCCAACACTCTACATCATCGATGAAATATTGAAGAAGCCGTGGACTCGCCCTGAAGACAACGAATATCCTCTGGCTCTCATCAAGGCTTTTATAGTGCCTCCGAGAAAAAACATCATCCCCGTGCTCCCGGTCCGAGTCGACGACCGCCTGCTCTTTCCGCTCTGCATGGCTTGTGCCAAAAAATACCCTGAGGGAGCTGTGAAGGTCGACTATTGCTGCAGCCATAACGACAGGCAGCGGGGCTGGGTAGGTTTTTTATTTTTAATAATAAATCCAACCTTGATTTACTCCAAAGGAATAAATTGAGGTAATTTTCATTTTGGATAAAACAAATCAAATATTTTAGGTTACGACTTGCACGTCAATGGAGCTGGAGGCAGCATTGGAGGAAGGCTACAAAGTCACGCTGCTGTTTCGCGTGTTGGATTATACCAGGGGCGATGACAACATCTTCAAAGGCTATATGCGGGAATTTTTGAAGCGGAAGATCGAGGTAAACCAATCTTGATTTACTGTATAAATCTAGGTATTTTTTCATTCGAGAAAAATAACTTTGAATTACTTCATAATTCTAGGCCAGCGGGTTCGAGAAGGGAATTGCCGGCGATGCAGCAGCAGAGGCCCAGTTTATCAAGGAATGTATGGACAAATTCGGCTTTGATATCGACCCAACAAAAATGGCAAGAAATCCCGGGAAGCGAGCCCTGGCAAAGCTTGCAGTGAATAACCTTTGTAAGTACATCGTTCACATAAGGAATTATTGATTTATTTTTAGGGGGACGATTCTCTCTCAAGAACCACGGCCTTGTCCAAAGCTTGGTCACGGATCAACCATCAGATTTGGGAAAGCTGTTTGCGGATAAGTCGGTAGATGTTTGCTCTCTGGATGAGTTGACTCCGGAGACGGTCCTCATTGGCTACCAAAAGAAGCTGGATTGGGTAAGTCTTTAGAAAATAACCTTGAATTAATTCATAATTCTAGGTATTTTTTCTTTCGAGAAAAATGATCTAAATTTACTGAAATAAATTTAGGTTGAGGAGCATGCCTGTAGTAATATTATCATTTCGCTTTTCACAACATCGGCGGTAGGATTTTTGATTAATAAAAATTTTATTAAAAAACTTTCAGGCGAGAGTTCATCTCCTCAAGGCCATGCAGAAGGTGGCAAGTACTCCTGGTTGCATTCTGCTCTACACAGACACCGACAGCCTCATCTACGTTCACCCGGAGGGATGTAACCCCTTGGAGCTGGGGCCCCATTTGGGGCAATTCACGGATGAATTCCCTAATGTAAGTTACGAGCAAAAGACCATTTTAATGTTTTTTCAATTTAGCACCGGATTTTGGAGTTCGTCTCGGGCGGCTGTAAGCAATACGGATTGAAGCTGAGTAAGAAGGGAGCCCCGTCGGATGCGGAGTGTGAGCACGTGTTGAAAATACGCGGGTAAGTTTTTTCTTTCGAGAAAACAACCTTAATTTACTGAAATAATTTAGCATGACCCTGTCGCACGACGTGATCAATGGGCAGGGGCTACAATACGAAAACTTCAAGAAGAAAGTGCTTGACTTTGCCGCCACTGGTGAGATCAACCCCATCAAGATCGATTACCCCAATTTTCTCCGCCCATCAATTAAGCTAGGTTCTGTTTTTTCCACTTCACTCAAGAAAATGTACAAGCCCATTGTTTGTAAGGGAATTGTAGATCCCCACACCACCAAAGTCCTTGACTTTGGACATATTGTAATTAAGTCCGAATGATTGTTATTTTTGTCTTTTTTTTCTCACCCATCTTTGTGTCTCTCCTCTCTCTTTACTCATGCTCTTATGTTTATATCACTTTGTTGCTTTCCCTTTTCCACACGCGCATGCATACTCACATGTATGAATCCTTTCATTGCGATTATTATTCTGGATAAATTTAATGAAAATGTTGGTCAATGAAATTATTGGCGAAAAAGAAGGTCAATCTTAAGCTTTAGAAGATGCACATGAGTGCAAAATTAGTGGCGAGAAGATGTCAGTTTTAGGTAGAAAAGGTACAATATTAAGGATGAGAAGATGCACCTAGGTGAAATATTAAGGATTGGAAGATGCATATTGGCAATATTAAGCTTTAGAAGATGCACATGAGTGCAAAATTAGTGGCGAGAAGATGTCAGTTTTAGGTAGAAAAAGTGCAATATTAAGGAAGAGAAGATACACCTAGGTGAAATATTAAGGATTGTAAGATGCATATTGGCTACATTAAGCTTTAGAAGATGCACATGAGTGTGAAATTAGTGGTGTAAAGATGTCAGTTTTAGGTAGAAAAGGTGCAATATTAAGAGAATGAAGATGTACATAGATGAAACATTAAGGATTGTTGCATTTAATTGATGAATTTATAGTCTTGCCTGCATGTATAGGCGTGCGTGTGTGAGATGAGTGTGCATGTGTAAAGAAGGTACGCATGTATCAGCAGAGATATTAACTCATTTATCTTCCCAGATAATGTCAAAGGTATTTTACACCATTTATTCTGTTCATTTGATAAATTTTATATTTTGAGTATCAATTAACATAGGAAAAGGAATGGAAGATATATTTGAGTGCAAAATTAAGGATGAGAAGATATTTGATAGAAGATCAATTACCAAATAGAAGATATACATGGATGCAAAATTAAGAGTAAGAAATGATAGATTTTGAGGTAGAAAAGAGCAATACTAAGCGTGAGAAGATTAACATTGGTGCAAAATTAAGGATTTAAGTCTTTAATTGATGAATTTATGGTCTGCGCATGCATGTGTAGTGGTCGTGCGCATGACGAGGGCATACATGTGTGCGTCACCATGCATCTTGACTCAATTCTTCTCGCCCCCAGTTGTCCTCTGTCTCGTCTAAAATTTGCGAGAAATTTTAATTATTTGGATAATGATGAGTACCTTGGTCGGCTTTCTCCTGGATCGGCAGTTCCGCAAACAGATTTGCACCTAGCCAACTTGGAATAGGTAAAGGAAAGTCATCCACGAGTTCCAATAGTTCAAGAGGGAAATAGCGATCTTCAGCTCCGTCGGGAAATCGCTCGATAATGCAGACATGATATGGATGGTGAAGCTTAACGTCCATTGATCTATTGATCATAATCATTTTTACCTTGATCCGGTGTCGTGTATAGTAGTATGCCGCAACGCAGACGGCAAATGGGCGAGGCAGGCGTCCGTATGCCATTAGTGCGTCTGCCCCTTGTTGAGTCAATCCCCCGATGGCGAATGATTTTTTGAAGCCATTTCTGTCTTCATAGGTAGTGCGGACAGTGCGTCCGTTCAGCTTAGCCATCACAAAAGCGCGATCGGCGGGATGTCGGAGTCGATCCCGTAGTGCCGAAACTTTGCATTTGAGGAGTTGGGCGCATTTTTCGCTCACCAAAACCATTGTTATTATTAATTAGTGCTAAAAACAAAGATAAGAAATTGATTCGAGTAAAAAGTGAATGTGCAAAAGGAAGAATGATTGCATGAATGAGCGAATAGGTCATGCGGAGAAAATTAGGCCACGCCCCTTTTTTTGCATGCTTACATCTGCAAGTACACTTCCATCATTTTCCAGCATTCATTCCAATTTCATTCATTCAGTTTCAATCATATACAAAATGAATCCCCTTTCTCGCTTCCAAATGCGCTCCGAAAAGGTCCCCGATCTCCCTGTTGAAGATGCCCTACAAATTCATGAGCTAATGGACATCACTGAACCTGCAGAAGTGATGGTTTTGGGGAAGGTTGAGGACCTCAAGTGCAACATTTATGAAGTGAGTGTTTAAAAAAAAACAGAAACAAAATCCATTATAAATTGATAAAAATATCCAATTATATGAAAACAAATAAAAACATTCATTAAAATTGAACAACTAATCCGAAATTTAGGCATGCCCTATCCGAAAGGGCGAATTCTTCTGCAGCAAAAAGCTGAACGACCAACACCATTGTGTTGCTTGCAACAAAACTTCAAAGAGGCCTCATTACAAATTGTACATCAATTTGAAGCTTCAGGATCTTAAACAACAGGAACATCACTCCCATGTTGTTGCTTTCCAGCCAATTGCCGAGGCCTTTCTTGGCATGAAAATCACCCAAATCAATGAGATGGAGGAAGAAGAGCTCACAGCTTCGCTTCAGACCAAAATAGGATTCGTTGGCCTCTTCAAGATCAAGGCCAAGGTGGGTGAAATTCAATATTTCCCATAAAATCGGAACAAATAAACATTCGAGAGCTTTTAAAAATAATCCAAATTGATTTTTTCAGAAAAACAACCGAAAGGGATATGAGGATGCGATGGATTTGATCATTGTGCGTTTTCGTCCGCTCCTCGAAGAAGAGATCATGGAGATGAAAGATGAGGAGGAGAAGGAGGAGGAGGAAACGGAAGAGGTGGCAAGATCATCTCAATCAAAGAAAAAGAATAAGAGCAAAAAGGTGAAGAACGAAGAGGAGGAAGAGGAAGAAGGAGAAGAACAGCCAATAAAGAAGAGGGCCAAGATTGGCAAGAAGGCAATGAAGGGTGAGAAATGAATATGAAGCAGATTCACTAAAAGATCGGATTAAATTAATTTTGAAATTTAATCGATTTATTTTTTCCGTTTTTTCTAATGGTGGATAAAAAATATAGAGAAAGTTATGTTCGGCTATAAGATTTGGATTTCCACCCTTTCCTTTGGTATTCTTCCATTCTTCCCCATTGCATCATCACCTCCATTAAATAAAGCTTTTTGATGTAATAATTAGCTTCTATAGGCTGGGTGTTAATTATATTTTTCTTTCTAAGATATCAATTAATCCCACCCTCAAATCCCTTTGATCTTACCGCAAAAGGGCCCGTGAGCTACTGCGGTAAAACCTTTGTGTTGGATGCCTCCTCCCCTCGGGGGAAATGATTTATGAGTTTTTATCCCTTTGATTATGAAGTAAATGAAGATTATTTTTTTCAAATACCTACTCTCTTTGGGTCGTGAAAATCTCTGCACTTTTGGCACCATCGTTCAAAACAAACATGTCCCTGGAAAAGTTTGCCTATGCTATTATTGCTTAAACTTAAGCTTACTTGTCCCTTTCGTTGAGNCCCCCCCCCCTCGGGAAAATGATTTATGAGTGCGGTAAATCCCTTTGATCTTACCGCCAACGATTTCGAAATCCCGACCAAAGTGTGGGCTAGTCGATAAAACCCTTTGATCTTGCCGCCTACCGATTTCGAAATCCCGACCAAAAGTGTTGGCTAATCGATAAACCCCTTTGATCTTGCCGCCTACCGATTTCGAAATCCCGACCAAAACCCTTTGATCTTATCAGCTTATCACCAAAGGAGCCCAATAGGGGCGGTAACCCCTTTGATCTTATCAGCAAAGGTGTCCAATAGGTGTGGGCTAGTGGGTCGGGATTTCGAAATTCCGACCAAACCTGGGGAGTAACTACTAGAAGATGTTAGAGATAAAGGGAAATTTTCATTTTCGAAAACTTTTTTAACAATAATCAAAGGCTCTCAGTCTGCCATTTTTCTGTTCTTATTTATCTAGATGGTATTTTTGACCGCGAAAAAATAATTTTAAAAAAAATCAATCAAAATTTTTGTTGATAGCCTTGTTTAAAATTGATTATTTTTCAGATCGAAAATTTAAAAAAATTACATATATAATTTTTTGAGCAGTTTATTTCTTACGAAACGAATTTTTTGATTTAAAAAATTTCTGCCAGAAATTGGTCCATAAAAATAAACTACATAGTACATAGTAATTGTATACGGAACAACGGTTTTCACAGCCGTATTTTCACAGCCGGCGGATTTCACAGCCGCGATTTCACAGCCGGCGGATTTCACAGCCGGCTGATTTCACAGCCGATTGATTTTTTATAAAATTTATCTGAAAGGTTTAAAAAATTTTCTCCTTAAAAAAATTTCTCCGGAGAAGCACCTATCGGCACCGCCGCATCTTGATTTTCGAAAAACCTCGAAATTTTCGAAAAACCTTCCGGACCTCGAAAAACCGAATAAATTTAAAAAAAAAAGTAAAAAGAAAAGAACATAAAAATTAGAATATTTCGCAAAAACAGAATAGGGATACGGATCAGAACATTGCTAAAAATTCGACTAATATGCGATTTAAAATAAATTTTCCTGCTCCAATCCCAATCTTCCGAACGTGCTTGGCACCAAACATGCCGCACTTCTCTGTTTGGGTTCAGACTTTAGGTCTTATGAAGTACCAGATATTCAAGAGCCAAATTTTTATGAAATAAAAAATCATTTGAAATACATAAAAATTGCTGAAGACATGGAAAAATTGCTATAGCTCTTCAAAAATTTTTTTTTTATTTTTTAAAAATTTTTTCGTGGCTGTGAAAATGGTCGGCTGTGAAATTCGCCGGCTGTGAACATAGGCGGCTGTGAAATCAGCCGGCTGTGAAATCGCGTCTATGAAAATGCGGCTGCGGCTGTGAAATCGCGGCTGTGAAAACCGGTGCACCGAATTGTATATACCATACATTAGCAGAAGTTAAAATGGAATAAATATTTGAGTGCAAATTTTTTAAGAAGCATTTTAACGGGATTTAGATGGATCAAGTGGATTTAAATCCGATTTTCATGAGATTTAGATAGCTTAAATGGATTTTCATCCGATTTTCATGGAATTTTAGGAGGCTTAGATGGATTTTCATTTGATTTTCACAGGATTTCTGAGAGATTAAATGGATTTTCATCCGATTTTCATGGGATTTTAGAGGCTTTATTTCCTCATAATCATTTTAGCTCGCTCTAAATGACCTAAAAGCGACTATTTTATAAAATAATAAAGGACATTTTTACTTGCATGCATCAGACATCCCCTAAATGTATTTCAAATGCTATTTTAAATTTTATGTCGGAAACTGCAAAATTGAAAAATGGAATATCAAAAATAATAATGATAATAGTGAAGTCCAGTGTTGTTAAAAGCTCCGACTCCGGCTCCGCTCCGGAGTCGGAGCCAAATTGTAGGAAAGGCCGGAGCCCGGAGTCGGAGCAAATTTTTTTCGGAGCCGGAGCCCGGAGTCGGAGCGAAAAATTTTTGGAAAAGCTCCGACTCCGGGAAAGTTATGGTGGAGCAGGTAAATTTTTGAGAAAAAAAGAGGGAGAAAATGTATTTTTGGGCGGAAAAGTTCAAAAAATGCACACTATTTCTCTTCCTCTATGTATTTTTCTCTAGCACATACACGGAGGGAGAGCAGAGAGCCTATGTCTATGAACTACAAAACGCCGTAGAAATACGAAATACCGAAAGGTTCAGATGACAAATCATCGAATAATTTTGTTTTTGATAATAAAGCCTTGGTATGTGAAGTGTTAATTTTTTACGAAAATCTTGACTTTGAAAATTTTTTGAAAATTATTAGCGGATTTTTGAAAATTTTAGAAAATTTTTTTCTGAATTTTTGAAAATTATTAGCGGATTTTTGAAAATTTTAGAAAAATTTTTTCTGAATTTTTGAAAATTTTTGACTTTTGATAATTTTAGAAAATTAGTGAAAATTCTTTGAATTTTTTGTAAAATTCTTTTGCGAAAATTTTGTAGAATTTTATAAAAAATGTTTTAAATTTTTTCGAAATTTTTGGATGCATTAAAAATTTTGAAATTTTTTGGAGCCGGAGTCAAATCGGAGTCGGAGCAAAAATTTCTCGGAGCCGGAGTCGGAGCAAAATTTTTTCGGAGCCGGAGCCCGGAGTCAGAGCAAAAATTTCTCGGAGCCGGAGCCCGGAGTCGGAGCAAAATTTTCTGATTTTAACAACACTGGTGAAGTCCAACATTCCACCTATATATACAGGGTCTTTTTACTATAAAATAAAATTCAAATTAAAAATTATTTTTAGTAAGATATTAATAAAAAATATATAAAAGATTCTTTGTGCAAAAAAAAGAATAAATTATTATGTTTATCACAAGATGGGGAATTTGATAGAAAAGATGGATTTGTAGCCGTTTTTATCGGCCGGTTCACTGCTGCCTCGCATCTCGCATAGGTGAAGCTGAAAATGGAGGAAGAAAGCTTTGAAAAATAAACCATAAAAATTTAAAAAAGTAAATTATTTTTATAGATACTAAAGGCTTAAAAAGGTAAAAAGAATAATTTTAATAAAATATTTGAATTCTCTAAGAATTTGATGGGACCTCATCGACTTCGACGGGTTCAAACTCCAGCTTCCCAAAGCGTTCCAGGATGGGTGTTGCGTTGATGTAGGTTGGACGCCGCTGAAAGAGAATGTTAATTAGTTATAAAAAAAATTAATTGTTTTATTAAAAAGGCAAAAAAAATTAATAAAACAATTTTGTGTAATTTAAAATAAAAATTTTTTGATTGATTAATTAAAAAATTAAAAAAAAAGTAGGATCAAAGACTATTTGTTTTCGCATAAAATTTATGAAATTGTTTTTTTTTAATTTTTAATTCATTTAAAAAAAACAGTAAAAAATAGAAAATAATTATTTTAGACTGACCTGGTACAGGTACTTGGTGTTCATCATGGTCATGTGCAATACCACCTTGTTTTCCATCCGTTTCTGGGCTAGTCCTGCCTCAGTTAGAGCATCGTCAATTGCGTTGGCCAAAAGTTGTAATCTGATGAGGTATAGTGAGCATGCTTCAAATTTTGTAGAAATTTTTGTATTTTTTTAAATTTGACAGAAAAAAATCATTCTTTTTTTCTTTAAATCCCACCGTTCCGATTCCGTTTGGATGAATAGCACTTTGACCCTGTCTGGCGATGTGCGATCGAAATGGCCTAGTGCAGGAAATTCCAGACGAATTTTGCCGCTAGTGCCATTTAAAATTTCTCTAAAAATGCCAAATTAAAAATAGCCAAAATTATAATAAAATTATTAATGTGACCCGATTTTGTCGGAGTTCAGGAATTCATTCAGAAATTGGCGGACTTGCTCCAACTTCTCCTCTTCAAATAATTGGAACACGCTGAGTGTCAAATGCAGCTTTATTTTTGGCATGAAAAGGCTCGTATTTCGGCTCTCTTCCTGTAGGAATATTCAAAATTAAAATCTAAAAAAATCTAAGAAAAAATTCATAAAATTCTTAAAAATAAAAAGAATATAAAATTCAAAAAAAAACTTTGTAAAATTCATAAAATTCTTAAAACTAACAATAAGCTCAATAAAAGTAAAAGGTAAAAAATTTCTAAAATTCCGCAAATTCCTAAAAAAATATATATTTTCACTAAAATAATTCAAAAAAAGAAATATTTAATCGATGCAAAATCATTTTAATAATATACTCACCGCCAACTCCTCGTCCTCGCAAATGCGTTTCACCAGTGCGGAGTACTGCTCGCGCAGGTTGTCATCAATGATGGGCACGGACAGGAAATGGGTGGGTCCGTGCTGCTTGCGCGCCAGCGCTAGTGCCTTCTCCACCTCATTGCGGCAACTTTGCACATGATTTGCGGAACCGATGGAAGTAATCTCTAAATTACATCCTTGTTAAGATTCAATAATGGAAAAGTGATAAAAACCATAAAAATTTCCGACTTAGATTCAAGAGATCAGGATATATCCTGGACTCGGGACGGGATAAGTAAAATTTTGAAAAAAAAATATATTTCATTGGTCGTAAAAAAAGGGAAAAATGAGAAAATTAATAAAAAAAAAACTCTCATTCTTGAGAAAAAAATTTTCTTGGTAAAGATTTTTTGGTAATGGAGGCAATTTCCTGGCGATACTCTTTGATTTCTTTGTTTTTGAATTGTTTCCAAAATGAGTTTCATTTTCAAAAATTTGTTTTAAAATTCATTTTAGATTTAAAAATTTATCTTTTTTCTTACGGATCTCCGTCTTCTCAGTCTTCTTGGACGGGTTGTATGTCGGGAAGTGCATTTTACATCCAAATGTGCTTTCAATCTTCTTCGTCTTTGTGCTTCCTTGTCCGCGCAAGAGGCCTACCAGTTTAGAGGGCACCGTAATGCTAAAATAAAAATTTTATTTTTTGTTAATTTAGTTTCACAAATTATAATTTTTACCATTTTTACGTCATAAATTTTAATTTTTACCATTTTTACGTTTTAGTTTTGTGATTTATCACCCAAATGTGCTTTCAAGTTTCAATCTTCTCTGTATTTATTTATTTTTAAATTGGAACATCTTAAAGAGTGTCAATTAAAAAAACAACTCTATTAATTTTTAATGTAAAATTCAAGAATGTATCGTGCCGCCGAAGAAAATTTCTCGATTTAGGTCTTTTTCTTAAAAAAAGTCATTTTAGTCTTTATGCTTTTTTTATTTAAATTCTTATTAGTGTTGATGTTGAGAGGTGCCGACGACGCCGCAGGTTTCACCGCCAACTGGTTTCACCACCAACTGTTTCACCGCCAGCTGGGTTCACCGCCAAAATAAAAAATAATTTTCATCATATTAAATTTTCTCTAAAAAAATTAAATCGCGATCAAATAAGGAGTTGGTTAAAGAAAAAGATAAATTTAAGACTCTTATACTTACTTTTAAATATGCATGCATGCGCATTGAGCAATCAAAAAATTTTTTTAGGTCAAACAAACTTCTAGCTTTATTTATTTCCCATTGTTCCTCTTAATTTTTAGCTGGATTACCATGTTGATCAAAAAACCAATTTTCGATTTTTAACATTGTTTCAGCATTTTTTCGAAAAAATTTATGGGCAATGTTCATGTTCATGAGCCAATCAAAAGCCATGGCTTGCGCCAATAATTTTGGAAAATTTAGTGATTTCAACCATTAAAAAAACATAAAAAATAGAAAATGAATATTAAAAATTTATTTTTAAATTTTTTAAATTAAATTTATTTCTTTAATAAATTTATTATTTTGGCGGTGAACCCAGCTGGCGGTGAAACCGCTGGCTGTGAAACCAGCTGACGGTGAAACCAGGTGCACTCGACAGGAGCTGCCGGAGAAAATTTCGCATTTTTAGAACATTTTCTTAAGAAAATTGGTAATTTTTTGCAGAATTTTCACTATATTAAGTTTAGCCAAAAGCAGGGGGAACCCCTTTGAAATTTTTCGACTTGGTATTTCGGGGGGAGGCATAGCCCCCTTCTGGTTATGCCCATGGGAAATAAAATTTTTTTGGAGTTTAAATATTAAATACAGTTGTTAAAAATAAAATAAAATTTTATAAAAAAGGATTTTATTTAATTGGAATTAAAAATTAATGAAAATATTTTTTAATTTATTTACCAGGTACTTATATTTAATTTTCCACCTGTCATAGAAATGCCTCTTCTCCTCGTCGTACTTGACACTTCCGACCAGCACTCGCTCCTCGACAGTCACCGCTCGCTGGGTGTACACGCCGGCGTCCTCTGCAGCGACCACTTCCACCGTCTTTCGACGCACAAATATACTGCTGCTCTCCGCTCGCTTCTCTGGATCGCTGAGCTCGCCTATCGCTTCGGAAGTGCCGGCGACAGCGGCGATTGAAGAAGGGGCTGATGAGGAACTGCGGCTGGACGAACCATGTGGACTTTTCACTAAATTTTTTTTTTGTAAATTTAATTTTTTCATAAAAAAATTCATTAGTCCATTTTAAAAAAATCAATAAAAGGAGTAAATAAAAGACCTTTTCTTAGCGGATGAGGTGCAATAACACATTGCAATTGGTAGGATAAAATCAAAATAAATATTAAAACCATTTAAAAAGACTAATAAATTTAAAAAGCTTCAAAATAAATGGTAAAAAATATTTTATGATGATATGGACTGTGTGTCATATGTCAGTTAGTGAATAATCAGGATTTATAAGGATAAACAAAAATAAAAATTAATGGAATGGAACTGAAGCAATAATAATGACGAAACAGTGAATTTATTGATCGATGGAAAAGCAAGTAAATGCTTTCTGGTGTAATTTGCATGTTGGCAAAAAGCTGAAAAAAATCGAAAGATACATAAAGAAAATGGTATTTGTCGGTTTCGGTTCAAATTTTGACTCCCCCCCCCCAAAAAAAAATTAAAAATTAACCCAACAACTTCCACAAGGTAATTTTTGATGCTGATTCCGATTCTGATGTCCATTTTGACGTTGACGTCAAAATGGACGTCAGAATAGGATTCAGCGTCAAAAATTATCCAAGAGAATTCATTTTTCCAAAATAAGAATTTCAAAATTTTGGGGGTCAAAAATGTGGATCTAAACCNCCCCCCCCCCCCCCCCCCCCCAGAAAATGCCCAGAAAATGAAATTCAAGTGATAAGTGCTCATAATCGGGAAAATCTATAGGTAAAAATAGCCGGAAAAATTAATATATTTTAAGGAGTTTGTTTCAATTTTTGGAAAGAATAATATACGATTTCCTAATTTTTTCAATTATTTTTGAACGGGAATTTTTATGTAAATTTAAAATTTTGAATTCTACAGCTCTGTGAAAAAAGTTGGATTGATCTTTAGGGCATGCCTACAAAGGGCCTACTCATCAAAATGTCTACTGCTCAAAAAGCCTATTTTCAAAGTGTCTACTATGCTAAAATTATCAAAGCGCCTACTAAGGTAAAAATTATCAAAGCGCCTACCAAAAATGTCTACTATATTTTTCGTTTAAATTATGTTCTTTTGTTCACAAATTAGTTTCGATATAAATATTGGGTACTTTCCTGTTAACGGGGGGGGGGGCAAACCAATTTTCAAAATTAGGGCTAAATAGAGTATATATCTATATATAAGGCTAAAAATACGAGGCATGACTGTTCAATAGGTGAGTGCTGTATGATTTTTGATTTTGAAATGCAAAATTTTTTATTCATACAGCCCGCACCTATTGAACATGGCTTTTGGCCTAAGCCCCCACGGATGCCATAGATACCCGGCTACTTAAGGCCAGCGGGAAAAGTTGTCGAAGTAAAACGAAATGAAGGCAAAGAACGGATTGAGAATAACCCCAGAGCAAAGCCATGAGGTCGATGACGAGGTCTTTGTTCAGCTCTGATTCTGCACTGCGTCAAATAGCTTACAAGTTTAGTCTTTTTCTTTGTTTAAAAAATTTTCCATTTTAAGACAAAAATCGAAAGTTTATAAAAATGTCAATCGAACGGATCCATTGCGGATTGAAATACCGGACAAATTGGTACTGTACAACGGAGAATCAATGCTTCTTTTTGACAGCAGGAATACTAGAGTAAATGAGTCTGATGTTGTTTTCGTTTTTTTTGTTTGTTACAGGTTTATATATTTTTATTTGCCAAAATAAAGTTACAAAATTACAATAATGAATAAAAATGGATCAATCATATATGAGTAGGCATTATAAGAATTTTCTATTGGGTAGACATTTTGATCAATAGGCGCTTTGATAATTTTTACCTTAGTAGGCGCTTTGATAATTTTAGCCTAGTAGACACTTTGAAAATAGGCAGTTTGATCAGTAGCAGGGATGGAGTCGATTTTCGATTTCGATTTTCGGTCATTTTTAGCACCGAAATTTCGATTTGCGATTTTTTTTCGTACCCTCCGAAATTTCGATTTTCGAATTTTTGCCCAAAAAATCGAAAGAAAATCGAAAAAAATGCACCCCTAAGAATGATAAAATTAGGGAAAAAATAATTTTTTTTAATAAAAATTGCATAATTTTCTTAAGAAAAATGATTTAATTTTTCAAATTTTTCTCCGGCGGCCCCTATCGGGACCGCCGGGCGCCTCAAACAATGGATTTTTGGTATTTCGTCCCGTTTAAGCTCGCTCCGTAAACCGCCCCTTTTATTCCACACCCATTCCACAATACTTTACAAATGTAAAATACAATAGAGATGCTCGAGAGCCTCGGTCTCGGGTTTTGAGTCTCGGAAAACGAGACATTTTCACTAGATATTCTGGGATTTTTTCTGAAAATTTGAAAAAAAAAATGACCATTTTCCTTAAGGGAGTAACCTAAAAAAATCGCAAAATTTTCTCCGGCGGCCCTATTAGCTATTTTAAAATTGTTTGTTAATTTTAAAGCATCATTTTTTTATAAATTTATACACAAAAAATTATCAAATTTTTTTACTCTTAAAAATTTTCGATTTCGATTTTCGGTCATTTTTAGCACCGAAATTTCGATTTGCGATTTTCGATTTTTTCGGACCCATCGAAATTTCGATTTTCGATTTTTTTCGTCGGAGATCGACTCCATCCCTGATCAGTAGGCGCTTTGATAATTTTACCTTAGTAGGCGCTTTGATAATTTTAGCCTAATAGACACTTTGTAAAGTAGACATTTTGTTGCACAGCGATCTTTAGAATGATAATTGTGCAAATTAACAATGAAACTCTTATAGTAGTATAAGTTCTGATAAAAGCTCATAATCAGGGGTGTAACCAAGACCAAGGGGCGCCCTCCCCCTCCCCGAAATGCCAAGACCAAAAAAAAATCAACTGGGTCCCAATTGTTAAAATATTCGTGGGAATTTTTTTTTGAAAAATTTGAATAAATGATAGTTCCTTTAAAGATCGTCAAAAATTTTCAAAATTTTCATCCTTCCCCCAAGTTCTGGTTACGCCCCTGCAATAGCTTAAAAAGGAATAGAAAAACCAAAAGAATGTTCTATATTCTATTCATTATTAATTTTGTATTAAAAATCTGGTACTTGTTAAGTTTACGTCTCCGATTTTTCAAAATTTATTTTCCGGTAAAATCATCAAAAATCGACTTCTTTATAGTTAATTTTCGACGTAATGCGTCATCTGACGTGACTTCTCGACGTTGACGTCAAAAAATTTTCCAAAAGTTTTCCAACGGATTTTCGATGTCAATGTCAAAAATTGACGTTAGATGACGCTTTACGTCAAAATGTATGAAAAAATCGGAGACGTAAACTTAACAAGTGCCAAAAATCCGAACCTCTGGCCGGCTCTGCCATCTGCTCTTCCTCCTCTCCGCTGTAATCGGCCGCGGCGGCGGGCTGTGCAGTTGTGGCCATGTCCAGGGGACAATTGCGGCGATAGATCGCGTTGCCGACTCGATAAGTAGGCATGTCCAGTGGATTTTGCATGGTTTTCGTCCTCGGTTTGGGTGCTGTTGCTGATGAGGAACTTTTGTAGCGGAGCAGCAAACGGCGAGTAATTATTTGTGGGATCGATGGCCGAAAATGCTGGCGAAAAATTGGAGTCATAAACTAAAGAATTGGCGCTATTTGAAAGAAGGCCTGTTTTGAAAACCCAAAAATTCAACAGGGGGGACCCTGTTCATTTGAAAATCAAAATCTTAATTTTTTACAATTTTTTCACTTTTTAACTCATTTCTGAGCAAAATAGTTGCCAAAAAACAAAAAAAAAATTCATTTTTGCCTAACAGGGGGGACCCATTTGGTGGGTTTTCAAAACAGGCCTTCTTTCAAATAGCGCCAAAGAATTCATTTTATAAAAAATAATCGGTCCAGATTTATTTATTTTTAATTAAAATTGCTATTATAAAAAATTCTCTTTTCATTTCTTATAAATACTAGTATAGTAATAATCAGGGATGGGAAGTCGGCTTATTTGTAAGAAAAGTGCGTATTTTGAGGGGTCCCCTGCTTACAAAAATCGAAAGCGCTTATTTGTAAGCAAATGCTTATTTTTGACCGATTGACTAATTTTTCACAAAATACCCCTATAATTCCGTAAAAATGATCAAATTTCTTAAGAAAATAAGCATAAATTTTCCAAATTTTTCTCCGGCGGCCCCTATCGGGGCCGCCGGCACCCCTCAATACAGTGAAATTTCCTATCTTAAGCCAAAAATTGACCAATTTCTTAAGAAATAGGTCTCAAATTCTCAAAATTTTCTCCAAAAATATATTAAAAATTGGCAAATTTTTCCAGAAAAGGTTTAAAGATTAAAAATTTCTTCGGCGCCGAAAATGTTCAATTTTCTCAAGAAAATGGCCGAAACTTCTCAAAATTTTCTCCGGCGGTCCCTATCGGGATTTTTACTTCTCAAAATTTTCTCCGGCGGTTTACTTCGGTTTATTTTTACTTCTCAAAATTTTTCTCCGGGGGTCCCTATCGGGACCGCCGCCCTCCTCCCGTAAAATAATAATTTTTCAAAAAAAAAAGGCGGAAATAAGGTCCGCTAATAGACATTTTAGCTTTTTGTAAACAGGAATTCATTCATATTTGCATCATTTTACCTTAAAAT
Source organism: Rotylenchulus reniformis (assembly GCA_001026735.1). NCBI lineage: Eukaryota > Metazoa > Nematoda > Chromadorea > Rhabditida > Hoplolaimidae > Rotylenchulus > Rotylenchulus reniformis. The sequence continues at coordinate 115,723 of LDKF01000173.1, read as the reverse complement.
TTCTTATTTTTATTATTCAAAGGATATTTTTAGCGATTTTTGTGATTTTGCTTATTTTCGTGCATTCGCCCCAGCGAAATGCTTATTTTTAGGGTCATGATTGCTTATTTCAGGAAAAAAAACTTCCCATCCCTGGACAATACATAAGCATGTTTTTATGCAAATGCTTTCGCGTCATAAAATCGAGAAGCGCTTCTAAAGAAGCTAAATAAAATTTGGAATCCTCTGGCTTTTTGCTCCGATTTTATTATCAGGATCCGCCGAGCAAAAAAAAAATTGGCGCAAAAATTCCATCCATTGACTTGTGAATTTATTTTTGCCCTGCAGCCCTACCCCTTCTCGGCGCTACGCGCTGGTTACAAAATGTATACCTATGTACATAATTTTGAAAACCCACAAATTCAACGGGGGGACCCTGTTCATTTTAAATCCAAAAAAATTTTTTATGTTTTTTTTTTTACTTTTTTAACTATTTTTTATGAGCAAAAATGTTGAAAAACAAAAAAAATTCCATTTTCGAATT
>LDKF01000173.1:87704-105722 GCA_001026735.1 Rotylenchulus reniformis | reverse complement strand
CGAACCGTGAAAATACATTTTTTGGCAAATTAAATTTAGAAAATGAAAGTGAATAAGAAAAAAGATCACATTTAGAAAATGAAAGGTCAGATAGAAAATTAATAATGGATGTAGTAAGCGCATTGGGACAAAAAATCTTCGGGATATGTTTCGGTCGATATTGTTGATAGAGAACCTGGTAGATAAGTTTGTCGTTGACTTTTAATAAAATCTACCATTTTCAACTAAAAATATAAAAATTACTTTGATAATAATGAAGAAATAATGAATTGTCACTATTTATATGGTTTTTTTCTAACGGTTATGATTTTTTTATATGGTTTTTATTTCTTTCATTTTCTAAATGTGATCCTTTTTTTTTCTATTCACTTTCATTTTCTAAATTTAATTTGCCAAAAAATGAATTTTCACGGTTCGAATTGTAAAAAATTAAAAAAAAGATGTTTCGAGTTTTGGCTGGGTTCGAGTTGGCAATGGTTTGAGTTGCATGGACCCCATTCCGTATAATATTACCGAAAAAAATAAATCTTTTCTATTCAGATTGATATCCGTAGAGCGGAAGGGTGCCAGCATGCGCAGGCGTAGCATGCGTTCATCAGCCAGAGATGGCTTGTCAAGAGCGGACGACAGCCGGGAATCGCCCTTCCTGAACGATCTGGTCCACGTGAACAAGTCGGGCCGGGAGGAGTACCACCACGCGATGAACAGCAGCAAACTCTCGGGATTGGGTGCCGCTTCGGTCCATTCCGCTGTTGTTCCGCGCCAACGGATGCGGTCGCGGTCTGCCGGACGCCAGTCGGTGGCGCGTCTGACCGGCATCGGCGGCACGACAAACCTTTACGGCACCATTGGCACAGCTGCTTCCTACCACAGGGCTTCCGTTGTTCCCTATCAAAACGCGAGCGGCAAGAACTCGCCGTTTCGACAACCGCCGGAACGGCCCCTTTCCGCTGCTCGACTCCGCAACGCCCTTGGCACGGTAACGACAGCAACAGCGAACACTTCGGCCAACTATTACTCATCGGATTCCGCTTCTAGTCCGCCGCCAGAGGTTTGAAATGCTTAATTAATTTTGGGTGCTTGCGAATTTTACCCTCTCCTTTAGAATTTTTTTTACTTAACAATTTTACAAGTAAACACGAGGGTTTTCATTTTCACTTGCACTGGGCTCGAATCTGATGTCGGATTTGTCATGTGATCTCAAAAATCTTTTATAAACTTGAAAACAAATGCTTTTCTCCATTGCTCGTAATGTGGTATATGTATTATTAACTGTATTGGAACTGTCTAACATCGATTTTATTTTGCCTTTTTACCTCTTTTACCTTTTCTTGCCCTTTTTTATTTCTTCCAGTAATTTTTCCCGATTTTTTAAGTCATTTTTTGAATAAGGATTCAAAATCGAACCTTTTTAAAGGTGTAGGAAGAGGAAAAGGAAAGAAATCGAAAAGGAAAATTGACCTGACCAATTAATAAATACCTTTTTTCGAACCCTTATAATAATCCCAGAATCACTTCTAAAATGCTGAATTTTTAGGGTAAAGAACGAAAAAAAATTCCCAGGGGTTGGAGTACTGCACGAATATCTAATATTGGCACCAATCAACACTAATTCTCTCTATTCAGATGCCTTTGCTGTCAGGTGTTCCCCCGCCCGGCCTAAACAAGAGACCAGCGGTGGTGGTCCGCTCGCAAAAACCCAACATCCAACTTCACAAACCCATGGCAGCTCCAAAATGAGAAATTTGTGATCCGATTTTCTGCTATATATGTAGTTGGTTCTTTCCTGTTGTTTCGATTCAATTTTTTTCTCTCGATCCGATCGAATTTTGTATGTTCAGACGATTTATTCCATAGATTTCCGCCCCATCCCTTTGTTCGGTTGTTCAAAGACTCTAATATTTTCCTGTGTTCTTTTTCTTTTTTTGGTTATTGTTTTATTTTCGAATTTCGATCGACCATCATCATGTCCAATTAAAATTTTTGGAATTTTGGATTTGTTCCATTTCAAAATGTCATATTTTATGCTTTAAATCGCTGAATGATATGAAATTTTTGAACATTTTAAGAACTTAAATTGCAAGATGCCACCGCCCATACCGCCCACACTGAAACAATACTTTATGATTGACAAGCTGATGAATGCGGTGAACATGGTGAAGCGGATTGGCGGGGTCCGGGCAGCGCTCAAACAGTGGTATCTGATGGATGACAATCGGGCCGGAGAATTTGTGGGCGAGGACCAGTTTGGCAACCGATACTTTCAGGTGGGAATGAGATCAAATCCAGGGAAGTTAGCAAAAAAAATTGTTTTTTTCTAGAGCTGCAAGGGAGAGAGTTGGACCCATTTTTAAGATATTTATTTTTTTGATTTTACTGATTTCTCCAATACTCGCCCGCCAGTAAATTCCTCCTTTGACGATTATAGAGCTTTGAAAAAAAATTGTAAATGGCCCATTTGAATTAAAATAGCAAAAAATTTCGGCCTTTCTAGTTTTTCGAATTTCAAGTAAAAATTTTGAAATTTTATTTGAAAAATGCAGAGAAATTTCTGAATATTCAGGCCCTTTTTAAGAAAAATCACTATTTTATACATTTTTTTTGAAGAAAATTAACTGTATGGGGGGTGCCGGAGAAACTTTTAAATTTTTTTTGGCTAAATTTCCAAATCCCAAAAATACAAGTTGAAAATAAGGCAATTTTATTGCATTCCATCGAGTTTAATCTAGCTTTTCTAGGAGGACACCTATTTCATGCCGCGCAATCGCTACGTGGTTTTCACGGAACGGGTTTGGCTGGACTACGACGCGTCCCAGATCCCTCCGGAATGGCACCGCTGGCTGCATCACGTGTGCGACGAGCCGCCGACCATCAAGCCACTGCCAAGCCAGAAGTGGACGCTGGAGCACCGGGAGAACAAGAGCCTGACACGCGGCGAGAAGTACGTGCCCTACTCGACGACCAGGCCGAAGGTGGAAGGATGGGTGCCAGGCCAGAGAAAGCCCACGGATGGATTGTAATCGGATCAATTGCGATAAATGCGAGTTAGGAAACATCATTGTCCATTCATAAAAATGGCCAAAAATGCAAATAAAATTGAAATTTTTGTTCCAAGAAAAAAATATTCCGAATTATGCGAATTGTCCCTTCACCTTTATTCAAAATGCTATGTATGTTTTAGCCGATCTTGAATCTCAGCTGAAGTCGACTTCGGCTAATCGATCTTCCAAGCATTGTCAAACTTCTGCTTAACATGGTACTTTTTAAGTTAAACTCGAAACTAGACATCCAAAGCATTAGCTTGGGAGGGGGCTACCACGCATTCTGTAAGTTTCAAAACATTTGTTCCATTGAACATGGTCAAAACTTTGATGTTCGGATGATGTTTTGACTATGTTCGGCGGATGAACAATATGTTGAAATTTTCAGAATGTGTTGTAGACAGGGCTGTGCACGGGCCTGCTCCAGGCCGGCCCGGCCCGGACCCCAATAAAAAAGCTCGGCCCGGCCCGTCGACTACCAGGCCCGGCCCGGCCCGGAAAAATACCCAAAAAAATTTTACTAAAAATATTTCCAAAAAAATTTAAAATTTTTCCAAAAAAAATTTTGGCAAAATTTTTTACCATTTCTAAAAATCAATTTTTTTATCAAAAAAAGCATAAAAATAACAAGCATTACTAAATTTTGTCCATTATAACATCATTGAAAAATTTTAATCTCCGAACAATTTTTCAAAAAATTTTAAGTGAATTTTAATTTTATAAATTTTCGTGTGCTAATATAGATAGATAATGTTTTCCCCCTAATAAAAACGCTTGGTATACTTTGATTTTTTATATAAAAATCATCTCCAAAAGTTCTGATAATTTAAACAATTTTCAAGTTTTTTTATTAAAATTTTAAAAATATTTTAATAAATTTGATTAAATTTTAAAAATAATTTATTAATACTAATAAAAAAATTTAAAATATTTTTTAAAATTTCATTTCATTTTTTATTAAAAATTTCAATATTTTTGGGCTGTGGTCAGAAAAATTTCCCCTTACCGGGCCTATCCGGGCCGGCCCGGACGAAATCAGGCCCGGCCCACCTCCGGGCCGGCCCGTGCACACCCCTGGTTGTAGACCCCCGAGCAAATGGTTTGGGCATTGGTTTTTTTGGTTTCAAACCATTTGACCCCCAGCAGATATTTAGCAATGTTCGGATCACGGATTCAAGATCGGCTAGCCGAAGTTACTTTGGCTGAAATTCAAGATCGGCTACAAATGTACAAAAGAGTGCAAACATTCCAAAAGGAAAAGTCTAGACATCGTCCATCAGTCACCGCCAATCCAACCAGCGGGTTAATCGTCAAACAATTACTGTGTCCCGTGTCTACTTTAATCGTTCTCGCACACTCCTGGAGTTGGAATTTAATTTTATGATGGTATTTTCATTTAGATATATATATTCACGATCAAAACTTCAAAAAAACTAAAAATACCTTCTGCTGGGGTGGCTGCAAAGAACATCTTTTGATTTAACAGTTTTAACTTATCAAACTAATTGTATATAATCAGCGTAAATAATCCTGAAAATCGCAAATTTTTTTAGCTCCGCGATTTCATGACGCGCATCCATGTTGCACCAAAATATATTCTTGCCTGATTTTCTTTTTCTCATCTTTTGATTTAACTTTTACTCACAATAAGGAATTCGCTGCAGAAAATCTTTTGTTCAAAGCGTTTATCAAGGGCTATTATTGCCATCGTAAATAGAAAGCGTCTTCTTGAGAAAAATTCCATGAAATTTGGGAAATTGTTTTTTTAATTTTTAACCTAGTTAAAAGAAATTAAATAAAAATAAAAGGTCTTGGCGGACCGAGGGTAATTTGGCCCCATTTTTGGTCCCGAGGGTTTACCCTTCCCCTTCCTCCTCCCATTCCGCTTGCACGGCTATTTTTGGCGCGGCGGAAAATTGAATGTTGCGGGTGAGTGAATGAATCATTTTGCAGAATATATGGCGAGGAAACGGATGAAAAATATAGCTTGCTGTTTTTCTATTTCTGAAAACAGTAGTTGGTTAACATATCAAATTACGCATTTACTAAAAGATATATGGCGAAATGTTTCATAATTAGGGAGCGAACTTTTAGGGAATTTCCCTAAGCAAAAATAGGGACCTATTAGGGAGCAAAAAAAGGTCGAAATAGGGAGAAAATAGGGAGCTATCTAGCGAAAATAGGCAAAAATAGGGAAATTTTTTTCCCCAAAATATGACCTAAAAATTCAAAAATTTTGTTTAAAAAGAATATTAAGCCTTTTTAGAACCAATTTAACCATATCTTGAGATGTTTTCTTTAGAAAAATTGAAGATTCACCAAAAATATTTTTAAAAAATTTCGAAATTTTTTCAAAAAAAAATTGCGAAAAAATTTGAATAAAAAACTAAAAATTATCCCAAAATTTTGGGAAAAACTAAAAATTTTCCAAAAATTTTTCGGAAAAAACTAAAATTTTTTTCCAAAAAATCTAAAATTTTCGGTTTTTATTGCATTTTTGTGAAGAATTTCTTAAAAAATAAGCCAAAATAGGGAGAAAATAGGGAAAAAATGGCGAAATAGGGAAAAATTTAGCCGTGCTTATAGAAATAGGGAAANAAAAAATAGGGAATTCCCTAAAAGTTCGCTCCCTATTCATAATAGATAAGTAATAGGGCTACCACCCCAAATCCCGCCTGCTCAAAATCCCGCCACTTACGAAAACTTTTTTGTAAGACTTGTTAGACCAAAACATGGACGGCAAAAATGAATTTTGAGCGCTAAAAAAGATTTTGTGTAAAACATATCGCCAAAGTGATTCGAATTAAATAAACGAACGTTCCTTTGTTTCGTTTTATTATTTCAATGCGAAAACAATGCGTTAGAGAAAAAAGATTAAGGGAGAATAAAGCGGAAAAGAAAGAGAGTAAATGTGCGCTGACTACAGAATGTAAGAACACGAAAAGCCTAATTCTTCATTTTCTGGTGTGCGCTACCATTATCTCCTTTCACTTAGCATTTCACGACATTCTGGATACTAAGGAATAAATTTCAGGGCATAAATAAATGTTTAGGCGAGCAAAAATGAATTTCTCTGTGTGTGAAATAAAATAGGCCTGTCAGACTTTCGAACTCTTTTTTCAATAGGATTGGTATCCGTTTTAAATTATGGCACAAATTGGCGTTCTGTTGGATCATTTCTTTTTTAGCGCTCAAAATTCATTTTTACCGTCCACGAAAAGTATAAAAGACAAAGTTGTGTAGGATTTTATGCTTTATCTTTTAGTATTTTTAGTTTTTCAAATTTTCGCAAAAATTTTTGAAATTTTCCGAAATTTTCGAAAAAAGGCGAAAAGTCGGTGTTTTTCGAAAAATTTCAATTTTACTAAAAATACTAAAAAAAAAAACTAAAAATACTAAAAGATAGAGCATAAAATTCTGCACAACTTTGTCTTTTATACTTTTGGTCTAACAAGTCTTACAAAAAAGTTTTCGTTGGTGGCGGGATTTTGAGCAGGCGGGATTTGGGGTGGACGCGGATAATAGAATAGAGAAAGAAAATTGGAAAAGAAAGAGAAAAATGTTAACGGAAAACCATTAATCAAATAGCGAATTTGCCACTTGACCCCAACACAATTCCGACAAACAATGCTCTCTCTCTCTTTCGCTCTCTTTTGTTGCCATTATTCATTTATTCCCTATCCTATGGGCTCCCAGCCCAGCAGCTGTTATGAATTAAAAAGCACAAATATTTAATGCGGAAATCGGCTAATTTCCACGTTGAAAATTCATAATTTAAATTTATTTGAGTGTTTTTCTGCTGGTCTATAGAAACTAGAACCCAGGAAAACAAGCTCCGGACGGGGGCATTACCCCTCCCTCCCGAAATGCCAAGACCAAAAAATCAAAGGGGCCCTGTTAAAAGGGGCCGCCGGAGAAAAAAATTCGGCGAAAAATTTGTGCTCCTGCCCCCCCCATCCCGAAATCCTGGGTACGTCCCTGATCCGAGGGGTCTCACAAAAAGGATTTTGAATTCTATTCAAGAATACGCGCATTTTCTTTGTGATTTTTCGCTATTGTATTCGCGTTTTAATTGGTTTTTGCACTCTCGAATCTTGAACAGTGCAGTTTAAATTTTTCCTTTTAATTAATTTTTTTAACTATTATAAAACCTATAAAATCGATCTCCAAATGTCGTTCAACTTCAAGAGATTAATCCGTATATACTTATTTTCTGTTACATTACACATTTTGTCTTCCTTCACCGTTCCCGTTCCTAAGCTCTCCCTCATCCAAACGGGGCAAATTCAGTCATCCAATCCAACCCCACCACACCAACAATTCATCTAACAGCAGAGACCAAATTCCAATTGCATGTACATACATATCAATCAGCAGAATTCCTCAATCATTCTATTCTATCTCATTCACCCCATCCCCCTTTTGCTTGCTTAGAGTCAATCATTTTTTGGTTTTAGCCTTTGCTTATCATATGGGAATTGGATTGGAGAATTGGAGTCCCGTAAAAACACAACAGTCAATTACACTCATTGCATCTAAAAAATGTTGCCAAACAACTCAACAGTCGAAATAAAATGGTACCGATTAGTAAAATTTAATTTTAAATTTCACCTGGGTTCCAAATTATGTAGATAAAAGGGAAGAGAGCATATGTAGAACACAGGGGAATTTTTAAAGGAAAATTCATGTTTTTTAAAAGAGATTTAATATTTTTCATAAATGCGAAACAATCTCATATTTTAATTTGAGGGGCCAATTGCCCCCTTTTTGCCTCCCAAATGTCCGAAAATTCTTAGGAGAGGTCATTTCATTTTGGCGCGTCGATCACTTAGGCGCCAAAGGCCTATATAAAAGTTTTAAAAATCTGTCAGCACTCAAGGTCCATAATAACATGGTTTTTTAACGTGGGCCTGCATTTTTTTTGGAAGATCCATAAAATTTGCGACCTGTAAAATTCTCGAAAATCCATGGTCTATGAAAATTTCAGCCCCTAAATGGGGGATGCTTTATTTCGTCTACAAAAATTTCGCCTATCTACATAGACTTCGGCGCCTGGAACTAGGTTTTGGAACTAGTTTGGGATGTCTACCTAACATTATTCGGTTATCTATTTTTGGGCGCCGGCGCCTAGAAATTAGTTTCCTAGACGTGTAGGCGAAATTTTTTTAGGCGAAATAAAGGTTAAGCCCTAAATGACCCCCGTGCCTAAATACCCGGTTCATACTCTTACGAATTTTCTTTTCTTAAAATTGTGACTTTAGTTCTCACATTTCATCTTTTATTAACATGACTACCATCCTGTACAAAGCCATTGTCATCGGGGTATCCGGATCCCAACTGAAGCTGTTCATTCTCTATGAGTGCAAATCTGTGGACATCAATTTTGGACCTGGCCAACAATACTCCCTGGTCAATGCCGTCGACCTCGGAGACATTGTCGAACTGTCGGAAAGAGGGGGAGACATTAGGCGTGTCGAACAGGGCGGAAATGTACCCGAAATTGTGTACCAACACCAGGAAAGACGGCCAAGAATTCAGGTTTTCGAATCATAAATTATAAAAATCCCAATAATTGTAAATTTAAGAATTTAGTCGCTTTGTAATCTAAATTTTTTTTTATAAAGACATTTGAAAATTTTTTTTTGAAAGGTGTTCTTTAAGTCCATTATTTTTAAAAAATTTGAGAAAATTTTCTGTCGCCTAAAGCTCAATTCGATTCTTTATATTTTTAATAAATTAATAAAATATAAAAAAAGTTTTTCTTGGAGAGGATTCGAACCTACGCCCTATCCCACTTATCGGAATACCCTCCGAAAAACTCAGTTTTCTCGGGATTTTTCAATTTTTATTCGATATTTTTGGCGTTCTTTCGATGCCGACATTTCTGCTCTATTTTCCTTATTCAGAAACTACTGTTTTTTTTTTGCTGAATAATGTCCCAAAAACTTTTTTTTAAATTATGGGCGTAAACTTATATTATAGGTACTTGTCCGGTTTGTGTCTCCGATTTGACCCCCACCCAAAAAATTGGAAGCAAAATTTCATTTTTATTGAAAAAATGAGCTCCTATGAAAAATTAGAATGAAAAAAAAACTGAACCCGATTCTGATGTTCATTTTGATATAATGCGTCATCTGACGTCACTTTTAGACGTTGACATCAAAAAAATTTTTTTTGAAAATCATCTGAAAACGACTTCCCAGGGGTATTTTTTGATGCTGAATCCGAATTTGACGTCCATTTTGAGGTAATACATACGTCACCTGATATCATTTTTGGAAAATTACAAAAAAATCAGAAAAAATTTTTTGACGTCAACGTCGAAAAGTGGCGTCAGATGACGCATTACCTCAAAATGGACGTCAGAATCGGATTCAGCGTCAAAAATTACCCCAGGAATGTCTTTCTTGAATAAAAAAATGGAATTTTTTTCCAAAATTTTGGGGATCAAATCGGAGACACAAACCGGACAAGTACCAACTTATAATATAGTACCTTTTGAAAAATCTGAGCATCTATTATCTAGGTATTTTTATGGATTTGCTATTTACCATTTTTTTTCAATTAAATCTCCAAAATTGTCAGATCAAACTCAACTTTATGCCGTTGTCCTACTATCTGTTCCCTGCAACCGCAAAACAGAAGGGCCTGCGCATGGCGTACACCAAGGAGCTTGGCCCGGTGCCAATCGCGAATGAAAATCAATTGGAATTGCACAAATTCTACCAAGGCCATGCTACTTTTTAGTAAGGACCAGAATAATATTTTTTTTCTTCCTATTCTAATAAAGCAAATATTTTTATTTAGCTTGACAAAAAATCAAATTGAAACATCCATCGAGAGGAATTATGAAACGCCGTGGATAATTTTGAAGCCAAGGCCGATAGAAACCGAGAGACGGGTAGGATATTTAAAAAATACGAGGAACATTTTAAATTTATCTTAAAAAGATTTATATTTTATAGTCAATTTTAAATCATTGCAGATTTTGGAACACCAACATGGCACCCATATTGGGTTGGTGGTGGACGATTCGGCACAGGATGCCTTTTTCGTCCACATTGATGATGGGATTGGACTAGTGAGCATGCGCAAATCCGTCGCACAACAGCAGCAAATCAAGCTGGGCGACTGGATCAATTTTGTAGGATTGTAAGTTTTAAGGGTTGGAGCAAAAATTTTCGGCAAATGGTAAATTTTTTTAAAATTATTTTATAAAGATTTCAATACTTAGCAAGCCCAGGCCCGTAGCCAAATAGGGCATGGAGGCACATACCCCCCTCCCCCTCAAGTGGCCGATTTCCTTTAAAATCGTCAAAATTTTTTAAAATTTTCACCGGCGGCTTCGATTTGGCATAAAATTTTGATTCATTTACATATATTATTTAATTAAAAGTTTTAAAGATTCGAAAATTTTTACAAATAAAAATTGGATTGCTTAATAAGCTGAGCTAAAAAATTATTTTTTATATTAATTTTTTTCAGAGCAATCAAAGAAGCAGAGAAATCAGATGAGAACCTTGAAATATTTCCATCGGACATCGAAAATATGACATTTTTCGACCGGCGCGTTGCTATTAGTCCACTGAAATTGCAAGAAGTCCCGCACAAAACGCTCGTAAATCAACAAGGACAAATTGAGGTCATTGGTCGGAACTTTTTTTTTTGAATTAATGTCACTGTACGAGGACTAGTGAGTAGTAAAATAAATTTTTGGTATTAAAAATAATTTATAATATTTATTTTTTAGCTGATCGTAGAACTCCATCTGCCATCCGATCAGCCCTACTGGGTTGTTAACGTGGGCGCTGTGCATGATCCAGATGGGCATATTCGTCAAATACAGGTATTTATATATTTTTTTTTCTGGTTTTTATGTTAAGAAATCACATAAAAAATTTAAAAAATATATATATGGATGATTTTTTTCTTTGATATTTATACAAAACAATTTATTTATATTTTTCGTTTAGCGAAAAACAACAGTCACTGTACGAGTCCAATGCCATGTCCAATTGCTTGGATCAGCAGCAACATTTAACATCATTGATGTCATGGACTTCAAAGATGAAGTAAGTAAATAATATTAAAAGAGAAATAATTTTTAAAGCCATTTTATTTGATCCATTTGCTGAAAAATTATTCGGATTTTTTAAAATTAATTAGTAATGGAATTTATTTATTTTAATTTTTTTTGTGCTTCAAACAGGAACCGGCACCGACCCGAAGTGTCGCTAGGAACGGGAACTTTTTGGACCGCCTTGAGCAAGCTCAACAAGGTCGGAGGCGGAATGGCGCTACTGCTGCTGTTCGACCACCTTCACCTACTCCAACTCCACGAGTTTCTGCTTCTCCATCACCACCTCAGCCAATGGAGTCTTCAGCACCAGTTCAGCGTCGAGAACTATCTTTGAATGTAAATTTTTTTAAATATTTTTATAGGAAAAATTGGTCACGAAAACTCCATTTGCCCCTGAAATTAAAATATTAATTTTCCTTTAGCATGTCAAATTTGACGGCGTTGTGGTGGATGTCGGCAACCGTGGTGGCCGTCAGGTGGCCCTGTGCTTTTGCGGCGACATGTCGTTGGGCGACCGAAACATCATCAGGCTAGGGCTAAATGAGTTTGTTTTGGTTGTAAAGATGAAATTTTGTTTTGATTTTCACCAATAAATTAGGAATTTTTAAATTTTTTTAATCATTTATTAGACATCGATCAAAGAAGGAAAGATTTTTTTTCTACTAGTATAGACCTTAGCCATGGAGGCTGCGAAAAAATAATAAATTTTTCAGAACTTGGGAGAAGAGGGGATGGGAAAAAAAGAAAAAATTCGTAATATGAGGCTATGTCTCGTCTTTTATCAGAAATTTCATAACCTATCCTCGGATAATTTCAACATGAAAAATTTTTCATGCAAATATTAATCCCTCTAAAATTGTTTACCACCCCCTTTGAAATTTCCAATGCTTTTTTTGTTGCGATTTTCTTTAATACTTTTATGATTTTTTTTGCGAAAGATGGACATTGGATTGATTCTTTCAATTTCAGCATTGACACTCTCCCTCTGATCGGACAATGGGTCCGGATCATCATGAAAATTGTGTCGCGGGGCCGACGCAATGATCTTGAACTGTGGGGAGCCGATCTGATGGACGACAAACTGGAGACAGAAGTGACCAGAAATGGGAGCGAAAAGGTTGTGATGGTAAGGAAATTTGTTTTTCTCGATTTTTTTTTAAATTTTTTTCTTTGTAGATTCGAACTCAATTGAAACTGAAGGACAATGGAGAATTGTTCAGCGAAACTCTTGGCACAGTGTCCAACATTGAACAGCGGTACTATAATAGGAAGAATATCTATGAAAAAATTAAAAAATCACGTTAAAAATTTTCGAAATTTTTTTAATTTTGTGAAATGATTGAGTTGGGGCATAAATAATAAATAGCGAAAAAAAATTTCTTGAGGGAGTAGAGAAATCCTCCAATTTGAGGTGGCTTCCCATCTGAAAATTTAAAAATTGCTTTTCTAAAAATTCGACAACTTCGAGTTCTACGGAGAAGTTGAATGTGTGTGGGTTAGTTTTTCAATAATAATTTTTTTAGGTTGGACACCACTGGATTTGGGCCTCGAAAAGCTGTGACAATTTGGTGCCGCAAAATTATGCCATTAAGGCAGTGTGAAGGAGGGTAAAATTTTACGAAATTTTTTAAATATAATTTTTTCATTAAAGTATCCACTGGGAAGTAGCTCCCTTACCTGAACCAGAATGGGTAAAATTTGTAAATAATTTTGTTTAATTTCTATCTTATAAGTTTAGGACCTCCCCGACTCCCGAACTGTCGCGACTCCTGCCGTGGGCGAGAAAAGAACAGTGTTCCCATACGGCGTAATTTTTTAAAATTTTATTTTAATTATCAATATCTTAAAAATTGAAATTTCCAATAATGTTCAAAAGCCCTACAATAAAAAAAATGTTTTAAGAAAATCCATACAGAAAAAGCAAAAAAAAAAATGTAAAAATCGTTCTTTATAGCTGGTATATGTAGCCTTTATAATTTACTACAAAAATTAATTAGAAAATCCTTTTTTATCTGCAAATTTTTTACATTTAGTATGTCGGATCTCGATATCGGAAGAAACCGGCCGAAAATACTGAACAAGCACAACAACAGCAAACGAGCATTGTTAACAACAACGCCGGAAATAACATTGGCGACAAAATGACTTTTTTCACCGCGGCCATGACGACGAAAACAACATCACCGACTTTGGATTATTCGACAATCACCGACGAAGTCGACAAAACAGTGAGTGGTTCAACCGATTTTTGGGATCATCTTTGTGTTTTGTCCCTCTTCTGTTTGTATATTTGGTTTTTGATGCGACTATTTTACTGATCAATATGCGAATTTATTTATTTTTTTTTTTTGTTTACGCCATTTATGAAAGATCGGGTTTTTCGTTTTTATTTGATGAATAAATTTATTTTCAAACTAAACTACTGATTTTTTATCCTTTTTTTAAATTTTTGCTTACTGGAAATTCCAAATTTATATGATCCACAGAGCGATTTAAAAAAATTAAATCGATACAATTTGTATACTATAAAAACTTTCCTTTTGTGTAATACGGGAATATGGCCTCAGGGAACATTCCCATCCCAGGGAGAAGAGAAGTATGATAACTGTTTCCTTCGCAGATTTCTTTCAAATAGAAAACATGACTAATTTTCCAAACAAAGAGATTAAAATTTTCTCCCTATTGAGGCCATCATTCACTTTAATAATAGTAAAAAACAACAGAGACCTAGAAATTTAGAATTTTGAAAACTTGAATGATTCCCCCGGATTTTTCTGACTATTCACTGGTTTTTAAAAATTGCAAAAACATTTAACCCCGGATTTTTCTCTTGGACCTCTTCCAAAATCCTGGGTATGTATAGTCCCTATGTAATCCTCAAATTTTTAATAAAAAGAAAATCTGTTTTGATTTGCTAAATTTTTTTTCAAATTCGCTCATTTTCCCCCGTTTTTAGTCAGTGATTGTTTGCAAGCCCAACGCTCCGCGTCGTCCTTTGACTGCTGCTGCTGTCGCTTCCTCGTCGCCCACCACCGACTACAACTCCGGCTTTGAATCATCCGACTCCTCTGCTGGCAGAAATTCGTGAGTTTGGAAAAGGGTTAAATAAAATTTGAAAAAAATTATTTTTATGAAACAAAAATGTGTTTAAAGTTAAAAAATTTATTAAAATTTTTTTTGCAACCCTAACAATTCTGCCAGAACTTCCCTGTAAAATATAAAATAAAAAAATCATTTAGTCATTTAGACATGAAAGAAAATTTCCAAATGCAGAATTTTCACAGATCTTCTAAAAATTTTTGAAAATCAGCTACAAGATTCTGTAGAGACCTCGTTAAGTGAAGAACAGGTCTGTCTCATAAAATGATCTTGACCCCAAAATGGGCATTATGATTTTTCTTCTGCCAGATCTGATCCTTGTTACCCATCCAATTTAGCAGACCACCTACTGCACTGATGTCATTGCCGGAACCTGAACAGGACCTGATCGACCTGTTCAGCGAGCAGTGCGCCATCGCTCCGCAACAACAACAAAAGCAACAACGAGTTGGAGCAGTACAAGCACCTGTGCAGCAACAGCAGGTAACAACATCAACAGTTCCCAGACGCCATGAACAAAAGGAGGAGGTAAGTACATACTGTTTATGGATGTAGATTTTTGAGAACAGCTTAGTCGGAATAACACCAGTAAAAAGGGGAATTGACTTTTTTTTAATAAAAATTGTCAATGTATTTGAATTTATTTTTGAAAAATAAAATTTTTTTAAATAAAAATATTTTTTAAAATAAAAAACTTTTTAATAAACCTAGACATGTGCGCACTAATATTTTTTCCTTCCTCCTCTCCATGAGCTGTCTAGTTTGATCCCTTTTATTTTTTATATTTGATTGGACTGTTCGTTGTTTGGACTATTGCGCATTTTTGGATTGGACTATTGCGCATAAAATTGATTGCTACTTATTAAATGAGCAATTTCCTATCTATCATTAATTCTCCCCCCCCCCCCTTCCTCCATCATTACCTCATGTGTTTTGCCCAATTGTTAATAGGATCTTCATTTTTTCTTTCATTGCGCCATCGATTTTTTGTCCCTTCTCCTTCCCATCCCTTTCCTCCTCTTTGCATTTGTACATATATTTACCTACGTACTTTGGGGTCACAAAAATGAATGCAAATAATACATTCATCGCACGACTATCCCCTCCTCCCTCCAATGATTTGGATGGATGTGTCATTACTCCAAAACTAATCTCTTCTCATTCTTCATTTTCCATTTTCATAATATTTTTTGTAGGATTTAAATTCTCTACCCTACATGGGCGTCGTCGCATCCAAGGACGAGTCCACCGAGGGCTACTACATTTACAGCAATGAATTCGACAAAGAACTCTACTTAGGCCGTCAGCCCAAGCCCATCGAAAAGGGGACCTGGATTAAGTTTAACACCAGGTTTGGGGATTTTGGACGGGAATTTTCTTTTTTTCTTCTTTTTCCAGCCCGGGGACCCCGCGCTTGACCGTTGGCCAATACTCATCGATGAAGAACTCACCATTTATGACGCGCCCGACGGAGCGAAACAGCATATGCGTGAGTGATTTTTTTGGATTTTCACGAATTTTTGATCAAGTGGGATTTTTGATTTTATCATAAAATTTTTTGCTCACAGATGCAAGTGACAGCTTCAATCACTCAAGACACTTTGAGGACGCGAGACTTGACGACTGATTATATAAAAAATGTTAGTTCTCACTTGTCGGTTAATTTGGAATTTTTATTTATTTATTTTTGTCCAGGCCCACGATTGGCATGGTCTGATCACTCCAATACATTGTGGCAAGCGTGTCCTACTGGAAGTCAAACGAAAGCGTCGAGGGGATTATCTGTGGCACGTGAGCAGAGTTGTGCAAATTGTAAGAGACTGATAGCAACTTGGAAATTAAAATTTTAGATATGAAAATATGAAAATTTTTTGCATTGACCCTAGTAATTGAAAATATTTTTTTGCCACTAATCCAAATAATTGAAATTTTTTTTTTCTTTTCTCACCGATCCATGTAATTTTGTTCTTCTTTCACATCAACTTTCGGGATATATTATATACTTTCACTTTTCCATAACTTGCCTTTCCTGGCTTAGCCTTCTTATTTTTATCATTGGTGTAATTTTCTTATGTAACAATCTGCTTTTATATATGGTATAAAGGGATAAAAAAACCACCATTCGCTTCAAGTTAAATTTTAAAAAGATTTAAATTCATAAAATAAAAAAATTTCAGTCTGTTAAGAGGTTCTCCTCATCCAGCTTTCCAAATTCGAATATTTAGATTAAATTTTAGCTTTTTTCATTATTCTAAACTCGCATTATCAAAGCTTAGAAAATAATATAAAAATGGCCGAAAATTAGAAACAAAAATTTAAATTATCCACGGACTTATTAAATCTGTCTGAAAATCGAAATTTGTTTATAAATGGAGTAAAATTTTGTGAAAATATGTTATTCACTTTTGTTTTCGATTTTGGCACTCAAACTTGCCGAATCAGTTACAATTTGCTTAGCAATTATGAATCAAATTGGTCCTCAGATCAAATTTCGAATGAGGCCTATTTTCAGCAAGACAAGAACTTCCGATCTTCTGAATTACGTGGTGGGTCGTTTCCTAAAAATCGGCAATTATTGATTTTTCCTCCCAGCAGAAGATTCAATTGATCGATTTTGAACCGAATCTAAATTTTTTGATTCCACGGCATTTCCACACCACGGAAATGATTCCAAGGCACCAAATTCGACGAAAATATTTCTGAAGATTTTTTTTTAATATCGAACTTATAGACCAAAAAATGGAATAAATTATGGCTTAATAGGTGACGAATTACCTTTTTAAATGGATCTATTGACTCAAATTCAAAAAAAGATTTTGTTCTTTATTAATTTTTAATTTTTTATTTATTTTATCTATGCTATTTTGTGAATTTAGTCGTTTCCTCTTTAGTCATTTTGTAGTATCCCCTTCTACAATAAAAAAAAAGATTGCCGATTTTTAGGAAATGACATAGCACCTCTGAATTATCCCAAGTTGGCCGATAAAAAATATTCGCCAACCTTCAAAATCATTCACAATTGGCCAAATTTCTCCAATTTCTTTCCATAATTGGACAAAGAATTCACCGATTTCTCATATTTCTTCAAAATTTACCACATTGGACAAAAAATTTCTTCTTCGCTTTCTTCAATATTTCCAAAATTGGCAAAAAAAAAAAAGTTTCCTGATTTTTCCACAATTTTTGACAGAGCTTCACATCAAGGTCTTGGCCGCCAAAGCCAACCAATCAATTAAATATGTTTCAGAAAGCGTCAGTTTAATATTAATAATTTATCGGCGTTTGTTGGTCACTCATCGTCCGCTTTGCCCTCGAGAACAAATCCAGTTTTAATCCATCGAGATTTAATCCAATTAATCCCCCTTCCCCCCTCGTTCCCTGTCCACCAATCGAGGTAAACTCACAAAGACTCGGGGCATCAACCTCATCGTCAGCTTCTCCCCCCCCCCTTTACACAGCCCAAACCTTTGGGATTTCGGCAGCGGAATCAATTAATTTTGCCTCCTCCCCATCCTCCACCCGCCGATTAGGGAGGGGAGTTGGTTGATTGGTGCCCCCGGGGACGGATCCTTGGGGATCTAGCTCAGAAAATGAAGGGGGCCAAAATTTTTTTAGAAATCAATGGAATTTCCTATTTTTTAGAAAGTTTGCATTCTTTTTCGGAAGGAAAATTTTCACGAAATTGGGCAAAAATGAGACGGAATATCCATCTCTCCATCGGAATCCAACGGGTCCATTTTTTTATACCTATCTAAATATTAAGAAATTTGGGGAAAAGTCATACCTTAACAAGTAGGG
>LDKF01000173.1:75157-87604 GCA_001026735.1 Rotylenchulus reniformis | reverse complement strand
GAAGTCCCCCTCGATTTCGGGGCCCCGTACGAACGAAGTCAGGGGGGGTCGACCCCCCTTGTTAAGGTATGGGAAAAGTTGTTGAAATTTGCACCTTAGTCTGGATTAGATCGAACCTACAATTATAATTGTTAGACCTATCTACTACTATATACCGTATACCTATGGATAAATACCCCTTTAATGCCCTCCGAAAACTCTTACTTGACCCCTAAAAAATTCTGCTATTCGGTAACCCTCCTCCGGTTAATACCCTATAATTTCTGGGAAAAATGACGGAATTTTTTTTGTCCATTCTACATTTTGACGAGAATATTTTAAAAACCAACCAACAATGTTTCCACTTATTAAATAATTTACTAAAAATTGGATTAAAAAATTTTTGCCCATGGGTTGTCCTCGAAGGATTCGCCCCTCGTAATTTTCTGCCATAAAAACAACATCTTCCCACCCCCCGAAAACCCGCAGAAAATGGGCGGCCAAAATCTTTGCTTTCGCATTTTAACACCGGCGGGGGGGGGGGGATGATNTTTTGGCCATTTTTAAACCAGAAAACTCCAGGTGGTTGAAGCCTCAAAAATTTTCTCCATTTCCATAGCTTGCCTGGGTCGTAGAATTTGAAAAAAATCGTTCTTTAGTGAGAGGTTTTCAACAAATTTTCCTCGAAGCTATAATTATAAATTTTTGGACCAATCGCCAGGAAAATTGGTACCCTAAAAAATAAAAAAAAATGTAAACATCAATCCTGAAAATTTTTTTCACCAATAGACCCTGATTATGAATTTGAGTTCCATTTTTCAATTCATAGACCAACTTCAGACATTCTTATTTCCTACCAAGGGTTCACCAAGATTATTTGCATAATCTCCGAAAATCCATCGCCTGTGAAAACCTGACTTTTGTCCCTGGGGTCTTTTGCATGGGGATTATGTTACCATGCCCTATACTTGGTAAAAATGTAAAAACTAATCTGCTTAAAATAGACAATTTTCATTTTTTTCTCTCAGACCCATCGGCCTTCCGCGTGTTTGTCAAGAAGCGCAACAAGTTCATCCCGGGTCTGTTTTATGGATTTTCTTGGAAATTTTCGCAAAAAACCAACCCCCCTGCTGGTTTTTGCTGTTCAGGCTGGCTGAAGATCAACGATGACGAGATTGTGTTCAGCCGCAGTGCCAACAACTTTCAGTTCTGGCCCCTGGCCCACCTGCGCCGCTACGGCTACACATGCTCTGGGGTCAGTTTTTTCGAGGATTTCCCTGGAAAACCCTGGGTTTCAAAAATTTTGGCACCCCAAATAGGGTTAAGACAGCTAGGCCAAGGAATACTTCATTGCCAGGACCATCCATACGTACCGTAATGGGATACGATATGCCATAAATGAACCAGGAAATGGTCGATTTTGAAAATTATTTTTGGCACCGAAATTCGATTTTTCGGATTTCGATTTTCCTATCCCTCAAATTCAATTTCTGGATTCCCCAACTTTTGTATTTTTGACTTTTCAGACCCTTCAAAATTCAATTTATTTTTTTGTTGGGCCCCTCAAAATTTAGAAGATGCGATTTTTAGATCCACGCAAATTCATCGTTTTTTCACAAAAATTTCATCAAAGTTTGCAGAATTCGCTAAATCAAATATAAGTATTGATAGCTTAAGGAAAAACAAATTTGAAATTCAAGGTGTTTTTCTTCGAAAGCGGACGCCGTTGTGCCACTGGCGAAGGCCTTCACACCTTCCAGTCCCATCAGGCCGAACGAATCTTCCATGTACGTTTGAGGGACCTTCGAAATTCAAAAATTTCAGTCAATTTAAGGATTTTTAACCCTCAAAAATTTTTTGTTAAATTTTTTCAATTTTCCCCTGGCAGATGGTGCAGAGCAAGATCAAGATCGAGGAGTACGCGCGCGGCAGCGGCGCCTGCTCGCGCGCCGGCTCCGTCGCCAGCGGCCACCACCAGCGCGTCAACTCGCTGGTGCCGCAGCCCGGCGCCGCCGCGCGCATCCACCCTGTCCAACGCTTCTCAAGCGAAGGTCCGTGGGGAACGGAAAAACCGAAGCTGAAAATGTGTAAAATTCAGGATTTTAGGCGCAAAATCCTGCCAATTTGGCCCAAAAAGTCCAATTTGCCAAATTGTCGCAATTTTATAAACTTTGGCCCGAAATTCCGCATTGCTCCATTGGCCAGAAAACTCCCAAATATGCTAATTTTGGCTCAAAAATATTGTGCAAATTTTTATTCGGAAGGCCGAGTTGTCCCATTTTAGCACGAAAAATTCGAAAATGTGTCAACTTTCACCCAAAAAGTCTGAATTGTCCCATTTGGCCAAAAATTATCCCAATTGTACAAATTTTGGCCCGAACCCTGAAATTCCGAATTGCTCCATTTCGGCCCGAAAACTCCGAATTGATTTGGTCCAAAAAGCCATTATGCTAATTTTGACTCAAAAATGCGAATTGTGCCAATTTTGATCCGGAGGGCCGAATTGTCCCATTTTATCCCGAAAAGTCCGGATTACGCCATTTTGGCACGAAAAATTCGAAATGTACCAACTTTCGCCCCCACCCAAAAGGTCTGAATTGTCCCATTTTGGCCAAAGAATCAAAATTATATAAATTCGGTCCAAAAGCGCCTTTTTAGCCCGAAAAGTTTGCTTTATCCCATTTAGACCCGAAAGGATCCAAATCTTCTCTTTTTAGCCCGATAAATATGAATTGTGCCAATTTTGGCCCAAAACCTCCATAATTGTCCCATTTTGCTGGCACGAAATGTACGAGTTTTTTTTGTCAAAAAAATTAAAATTCTCCAACTTTCTTAAGGTTTTAATCAAATTTTGCTGTTGATAATCACACGTGCCAACCCCCTCGTCAGGTGCCACCAACAACGAGTTCCCGGACTCCGCCTCTCAGCAGGGCGCTTCTTCCGGTGCGCCGCGCGGCCTGGCGCCGCCCCCTTACAGCGCATATCAGGAGGCGCGCCGCGCCCAACAGAACCCGTCGCCCAACTGTCCTTCCGTCATCTCTGCCGCCTCCGCAACGGGCTATGCAAGGTCCGAAATTTTTTTCCAAATTTTTCGAATTTTTTTAGGGTGAGGGTCGTTTGAGTCCCTACGTTTGAGTCCCCAGGTTGGAAAAATGCTTGTAACTCGGCTCAAACTCAACTTAGAAAAACGAGCTTGGTGTCAAAAGATAGGCCTGAATGTCTATTACAAATGTGCGAAAGAGATCATCCGGATTGGCCAAGTAGAAAAAAAGTTATGGCCTAGTTAAGACGCGCAATCGTGATCTTGGCCAAAGATCTGGCCATAACTTTTTTTGCACTTGGCCATTTCGAATGCTCTCTTTTGTAATTTTATAGCAGACATTTAGGGCTATCTTTTGACACCAAGCTCGTTTTTCTAAGTTGAGTTTGAGCCGAGTTACAAGAATTTTTCCAACCTGGGGACTCAAACGACCGAGTCCGATTTTTTTACGAAGTCCTTGGGCTAATTTTGATCGAAATTCGGCTAAAAATGAGCGAATTTTTTGCAGGGCCGGCGCCGGCTCCGTGATCGGCGCGCCCTGCACCAGCAACGGCGTCACCCGTGACCGGCCGCGCAGCGTGGTGTCCAACATTGAGCACGGCCTCGTGCAGCAACAGCACCGACCCTACAACTACCACGGACTGCCCATGGTAAAGGCTGGAAATGGTACTGGACGGGACCTGGTACCCAAAAAAATCCGGTGCATTGAACATGGTCCAAGTATCGTTAGCAAGGTGCCATATTGGCAACGGACGGTATCGTATAGGACAGGGTCCTGCGCAGGATTATGCAGGATTAATCCGCGCAGGATAAATCCTGCAAATCCTGCAGCAGGATCCTGTTCTGCACTTCTAAAAAAAAATTATCCTGCAATTCTGCTCTTGCATTTTCGAAAAAGCCGGTCTCTAGTACACCGGAGCTAAAAAACGTACTTTGGGTTACTCGAATGGATGCCAAGAATACCGTTATCGTGGGTGCCGAAGATCATTTGGGGAGCCAAAATAGGTGCTGGCTGGCATACGGTAACATGCATGATAAAACTGTTGCAGGCGCGCCTGCCGCAACAACATCCGGCTCCGCTGCAGCACACGAACAATGCAAGCAGTGCAACACTGCTGCAGCAGATGTTGCAGAGGCAGCACCAACAGCAGCAGCAGCAGCAGGGAGGGTAAGCACAAATTGAAGCAGGTCAACAATTTCTGAAGCTGGCTACGAGATTTTTACGAGATTTAGCGTTTTTTCATGGTTCCCCTTATCAAATGCTAATTTAGGTTGCAAAAGGTTTTCAAGCAGTACAAGGACCATTAGTACAACGAATGATTAGCTTCTTAACTCTTATAATTTGGACAGAAAAATCGTTCAAATTTTTGTCCAAGAAATCCTCCTCGAAAATCCTGAACTTTTGCAGCTTCGCCCTGCCCCCGTCCATGTTAGCCGCCTCGGCCTCCGGCTCCTGCCTGATGAACCAGTCCTTCCATTCCGCGTTGGATTCCGCGGGCACCGGCGGTGGCAACAGCCCATGGGCCAGTCAGCAACAGTTGGAGGGCGAAATTGTGTAGGTTTTCGGCCGAAAATCCATGAAAATCCGGGGTTTGACCCTCAAAAATTGGGGAAAATCGCCTTTTGACCCATTAAATCTGGGAAAACCCAATTTTCAAACTCCGAAAATTGTGAAAAATCCGGTTTTTAACCCTAAAAAAGTAGGAATAGTGCGGATTTTGGCTCTAAAAATTGGAAAAACCTGTTTTTCTGAAAAAGTCAGTAAATTCAACTTTTCGATCCCAAAAATCAGGAAAAATCAGATTTTACCCTAAAAAACGGGAAAACCCGGTCTTTGCCCCTCAAAAATTAGGAAAAATGTTTTTTTGACTCCAAAAAAAGTTTTTTATGGAACCAAAAAGATGAAAAATCGACTTTCCGTAAAATTTTTCACAGGCTTGAGCACGTGTTGGGCGCAGAAAATCGCAGGCGGCTGGCGCGTCAACAAAATGGCGGCGCCGCAGGTGGTGCAGGCGCGCCTGCGGAGCCCATCCGGGTCGCGGTGCCGCCTCCGCGACCTGCGGAACCGCCCATTTCCATCACACAACAACAGATGTGCATGATGCGTCCGGAAGACGCTGACGCACGGCACGCTTACGTCAACGTCGACCTCACGGATGGCGCGGATCCGCAACTGAATGTGCGCGAGTTGCACCGCACGGACCGCACTCGCAGGCTGGAGTTCCTCAGCACCGGACCCGGCGCGTTCATGCTCGCGTCACCATCGTCGGGTGCATCCGCGTCAGGGTGAGGAGGAAACTTGGAATTTGACGCATTAGGAACTCCGGAATCCTGCAGTTCATTATGATAGGAAATTTGGATTTAGCGAATTTTGACGCGTTAGATTCAATACACAAACTTTGACGCTCATTGTGTCAAAATGCTTTAGAATGCGTTACCTCAGAACTAGAGTCCGGACAAAGGCATCGGTTGGCGGTTTTCGGTAATTTTACCGAAAAAATCCAAAATCTTTCGGTCAGTAATTTTCGGTAAAATTACCGAAAAATACCGAAGAAATTTTTTCGGTATTTTCGGCGGTAATGATTATTTTTTGAGAAGATTAAAAATCGATTTTTAAAAAAAAATAGTAAACAATAACTTAATCAGCAATATAGATTAATTTTCTTAAATAAAATATCATTGGAAGGCTTTTCTAATTTTTAAGTAGCATGTTAGTGGTCGATTTTCCAACCGGGCCCGTAGTTGCTGTTTCATTCGCTTTTTTTTTATCTATCACGGAGTCGGGGTCGAAATGGTCCCGTCCAAAATGGTCCCAGCGTCAAAGAAATGGTTATAACTTTTTTCAGAAGCAACATTGAAAAGTGGTTTTGATATCATTAGATAGCCCTAGATTTTAGCTACAAAACAAAAGCCCGTTCGAATTGGCCCATTTGAAAAAAAGTTATGGCCAAAACAATTTGAAAATCGACCAAGTCCGAAAAATTGGGAGTATTTTGGCCATAACTTTTTTTCTAATGGGCCAATTCGAACGGGCTTTGGCTTGTTTTGTAGCTAACATCCAGGGCTATCTAATGATAGCAAAACCACTTCTCAATGTTGCTTCTGAAAAAAGTTATAACCGTGGGACCATTATGACCCCGGGACCATTTTGTCCCGGTCCCCTATCACGGGGTTATCTAACCTTGAAGTTGGACTTTATGGTTGGCTACCTTCATCTCTAATCATTTAATCTTTTAACAGCAAAATATTTCTTGTCATATTGTATCAAAAAATTATTTTTGTATCAAAAAAGCAGTTATTCATTTTAAAAAATTTAGAATTTTCACAAAAATATTGATTTTTTGACAGAATAAATTAATACTTGGTGGATTTTTTGAAGAAATTTCATTTTTATAAGGGGTACCGGCGGCCCCGATAGGGGCCGCCGGAAAAATTTTCTTGAAAAATTGGAATATTTTCTTATGAAAATTTTAAATTTTTGGTTCAGCGGTTTTTCGGTAATTGAGTATTGTTCGGTCAGTAATTTTCGGTAAAATTACCGAAAATACCGAAAAAATCAAAAATCTTTCGGTCAGTAATTTTCGGTAAAATTACCGTTACCGAAAACCGAAAATTACCGAAACTTACCGATCGGTATTACCGCCGGTCCGGACTCTACTCAGAACGTTAGAACCTTTTATATGTACTCAATTTTTTACGCATTTAGTGCTGAAGGACGTTGAATCCGGAATTTTTGAAACATTTGGTTTCGTTTTAACGCATTAGGATCCGATTGACCTGTTAAGGTCCGGGATCCAAAACTTGAAGCATTTGGAGGGCACGAACTTGTTTGGATACTTACATGAAATCCGGAAAGTTAGGAATCCAGAAAATGAGAATTTGACACACTTTTAACGTACTTTTGACGCTTGGCATTTACCGCAGTGACTGAATCCGGGATCTGACGCACATTAGGACACGGAATGGACCCGAAATTTGACGCATTGTCATCCGAAACTGACGCATTTTTCCCATCTCTCATCAGTTTCGGCCCTTCCATCGACGGCATGCCGCCCATGTTGTGCGCGTACAACGCGGCCACCACCGCGTTGCCGCCCGCCCTGATGCACCAGTCCTTCCACCAATTCTACGGCACCGGTGCCGCGTCACCAGCAGCTGCGTCCGCGTTTCCGCCCCAAATGTCCGCGTCAATCAGCGGTGCGTTACCGCCCGATCCGACGCATCAGCTGATGATGGGCCGTCAGCTCCAGCAACAACAGCAACAGTTGTTCGGCAACGGCGGCGCATTTGCAGTGTCCAACAGGTTCAATTTTGGCTTTGGCACTTTGATGTTTTGGACCGACCATAGGCCATTATCGGCTCCATTTTATGGACTTTTTAGACTCATATCGGACACTTTCAGAAATTTTTATACATATTATAGACTTTTTGAACCATTTCAGACCAATTCTGGATCAAATTAGACCCCGTTTCGAATCAATTTTGAACTTTTTGGACCAATTTTAGACCTATTTGGTCCTAAGTTGGACCATTATTGGACAAATATTAACGGTTTGAGACCAATTTTGAACCATTTCGGATCGAGTTTGGACCTTTATGGATAATTTTTATTTTTTTTCTGACGATTTTTTGGCCTTTGGGCCAATTTTGGGCCGTTTCAAATCATTTTTTGCATTCTTGGACCTTATAATATCAGTTTTGGACCGTTTTTGCACTATTTCATACCAAGTTTTTGGAGTTTTCGGTCCACTTTTAGACCATTTCGGACCATCTTGTTTTTAATATTTCCTAAGGCTTATTGGATTTTTTTGGAATTTTTCCAGGCCTAACCCTTTTGGATTTTACAGTCTTGACCAACTGCAACAGCCCATGGCGATGCTGGGCGCTCAACTCGGAGCAGTACATCAGCAGCAACAGCAACTGCTGATGAACACCTCCTCCTGCTCCAACTCCACCTTGCTTGGCGCGTCCTCCACAAACACCGCAACAACCAACGCGAGCAGTGCCGCGGCGGGCGGTGGAGGGAATTGAAATTTCGAATAAAATTGCATAAAATTTTGGTTGAATTTTCGCTTTCAGAACCCCTGTAATTGGCATTTTGCGCGTTTTTTTATTTTTGAAAAACAGTAGATTCTCGAAATTTTAATGCAATTATTTAATTGCGCATGCAAATTTCGCTCAGAAAAATTTGAAAGGATTTTCTTGAATTCTGCAAAAAATTCGCTTTTTCCAGAAATTTCGCTTTAAAATTGTTGCAAAAATTCAAATAAATAGTATTACCTTTCTTACTCTTCTGTTATCTTTAGGGCTCGGAAGAAATCATTAATAAAAATCAAAAAAATTCCAGATATCTTCAAATTCCGAGCCCTTTTTTTGGCCATGCCTGATTATTCCATGTGAAATTTATTTTATTGTTCTTGGATAAAAGTGTTTGACAATGGAACAGGCACAATGCCAAATTGGACGATTATATGTATTACGGTAATTGATTACGGTAACAGTGCCATGGAATACCCTGATCAGAGTGCATAATACCGTAATACCATCATGGTACCGTACCAAGTTTTAACTCATTACGATAATGATGCTATTGGTCTGCCATTCTACAGTATCTTTTTGGCTGTCTCCCCCTCCTCCCCCTCCGCCTCCATCCTCCGTTGCTTTTGCATCCGCTGGTCTCCTGTGTAATTCGGGGTTACTGTAACAACTCGAAAACGACGGGTACGGTACTTCGGTAGCGGATTCGCCGGTTCTGGAACCACACTTTCACCTGAGAGGGCCATGAATTGAGGAGAAGGGGCTGTGATAGGGTACGGTATCACCTGGATCTGAAGGGAGCGAGGTATACTGTAGAAAGGGGTTGATACGTGTGATAATTCAGATACGATACTCTAGCCCAGGGGCGGATCTAGGATTTCGGCTTGGAGGGGGTACGCATGCTGAGGAAAAAGTTAATTTTTAGGGGTGTTTTTTAAGGCGAAAAGTCGCTTCTTAGGGGTGATTTTTCATTTTTCTCTAAAAATTAAGTGATTCTACTCCAAATTTACCAATTTTTGGGCGTCCTGCGGTCTCGATAGGGGCCACCGGGAGAAAATTTTGAGGATTTTAGACCCATTTCTTAAGAAAAATTTTCGATTTTTTCTTTTCCTTCCCTGGCCCTCTAAGAAATTTTATTTTTGGGACTTGGGGGTACGTACCCCCTCGTACCCCCCCCCCCCGTAGATCCTCCACTGCTCTACCTCATCGTATTATCTCACACCCTCGCTACCGTACTCTTTGACCCCTCTTCAATATGGCTACGGTACCTCGTTGAGTCCCAGCTGTGCCGCGAAGCACACGCGTTGTGCGCCGACCAGGTACTGTTGCACGCGGAACTGCGCCTCCAGCGCGGCCAGCTGCCAAGCAGTGAACGCGGTACGAATGCGCTTTTTCCGCCCCTCAAACTGGTTACGGTAAGTGAATCAGAAAAACTTTCATGGTGCCATACGGTATACGGTATCATTTTACTCACAGTTTGTCGGGGTTGATGTTGCAGATCTGCGGATGCGGAAGCTGGTCGTCCGGTCATTGTGCCGCGTTACGGTCACCTGTTGTAAAATTCGAGTATATGCTCTTATTGAAGGCTATTCCGAATTCGGCTCGGTCCTTCCTTCCGGAAGTGCTTTTCCGGACAGACATTTTCCGCGGAATGACATATACAAGGATCTTGGTATTTACCTCGTTTGGGTGCCGTAATTCTTCATAAATTTTCCATCTACAATAATCTTCCGCGAGGATTCTGTATGCGTAACCTCCTACCGGAATGCCATCCTTTGTTTCCATCCGGATCCGGAATGTCATCCGCCGGAAACCGATTTCCTATACTTGATCCCCTGTAATATGCCGTAACTTACCCTACTTCTTCGTGTCCTTCTCGCTGGAACCACCGCTGTCCGGAAGGATGATGATCTTCCAGGAATGAGTGCGAATGATCTGATCAAATGACATCTTCCCCGTTTTGCCGCCTCCACTCGCGTCAATTAAATCGCTTCCAATAAATAACAAAAATGGCGATAATTGCCTCTTCTCTTTCTCTCTCTCTCTCTCTTTTCCTCTCTCTCTCTCTCTCTCTCTCTCTCTCTCTCTCTCCTACGACCTCCGCGCGGAAAGGACAAAACCAAAAAAGGGGCAATAATTGCCGCCCTGGACGGATGGAACGGTTTACGCCGCCAACGCAGGGGTCGGAGGGGACAAAATTATAATGATGGGACACACACAAAAACACATTTTGCACTCAAAAACAATCGCCGCAAAATGTGTTTTTCCATTCCCAATTTAGCCATTTACAAGATATTATGAAGATACGGAATTATGGCACGAAATCTGGTTTGGTGTGCCAACATTTGCGGCCCAACCGTGTTCAAATGCAAACTAGAGAAATATGAATTTGGTGTCAAAAAATAGAGCAAAAAATTGTCTATGAAGCGAGCCTAGGCCCCTTTGAATTGGACCACTCTGTTATAAGATAAGTTGTGGCCAAAACACTGTGGATTTGGCCATAATCTTTTTTTCACATTGGTCCATTTCAAACGGAGGTATGTAGACTCATTTTGTTGTTGATTTTTTCGCGGTGCGAAATCTGCGGACAAAAACCTGAAAACCTGCCACAAATTTTTTTGGAACCATTTTAAAATAAAACTTTAAAATACAAAAATATGTTGAAATTATTCTTAAATTTTCAGCCCCTTTGATTTTACGAATTTTCTTGAAAATTTTGAAATTTCCCTTAAAAACAGGATTTTTTGAAAATTTTGGCTAGTTTAAAATTTTTCTTTGAATTCGAAAAAACCCTTCAAGTTAAAAAATCAGGCATAATTTTCTGCTTTTATTAGCACTTTGAAATTTTAGTCTAACAATGTTTTTAAAAATGTTGTAGTTAACTTTTAAGGTTTCGTCCGCAATTTTCCGTCCGCAAATTTCCGCGTGCCGATTTTTTGCACCATTTTTGGCATCAAATACACACACTTATCTCTAGGTTTGTTTTAAACCGAGTTACCGCAAATGTCGTATAACACATGGGTGTCGTCCCGATGCCGCACACNATGTCATTGACATGGGAATAAACCGGATCAACCTTTCCGGACCCGCATTTGCAGACTCGTTCCGCCGGCCTTTCCGCTCATCAGTTTTTCAATTCAATAAATAAACATCCTCGCTTTGGTATCCATAGACAATTTTGACATACAGGGTGCGGATAAAGTTCTTGAACTTTTTTGAGAAGGCAAATTTTTTGTAAAAATATATTTCGACAGTTGATTTTTTCGAACAAATATGATCAATAGGATGTAAACTAAACAAAAATGACAATTTGAGAGAAAATGGAGATCAGCACACTAGCGCTAAGGATGAAACCAACAGTCGTACCCTGTGAAAAATTGTTTCTGGGATTTTGAAGCACAAGTATGTGGCCTAGGAAAATTTTTTTTTTGACTTTTTGCGCAATTTTGACAAAAACGATATTTGGTCCCAAATGGTTGGTCCCAAAAACTTTTCAGTATCAATTAGGGAAGATCAGTTTATTTGATATTTTTGTAGCAAAAGGTTCAAATTATAATATCAATAAAAAAGAAAAATCTTAAAATTCGCTAAAACCAATTTAGACAATATTTATTAGAAAAATAGGCCAGACCAAAGTGGATCCCGACCCAAATGTATTCGGTACCCTATATTTTGAATAATGGAAGTAAATTCAGAATTTTGTTGTGATTTTTAGTTAGTTCACATCCTATTGACTATTGATTCTATTTTATTGAAAAAATTACTTGTTTAAATATATAGTCGCAAAATTTTAGCGTTTGTAATAAGTTCAAGAACTTTATCCGCACCCTGTATTTCGGGCCGAATTCGGACTCCGAATTCATCTTCGACTTTCCGAATCCCCGGACTAAATTCGAATTTCCTATACTCCATTCAGGTCCCATTTACATAAATCAGTTGCCAAATTCCATATGTCAGAACCAGGATATACTATATGGGAATGTGAGCAAGGGCCGGTGTGCCGACTTTTGCGGCCCATTCATTATACATATAACTCGGTTCAAACTAGACCTAGAGAAATGAGTTTGGAGTCAAAAATTCGAGCAAAAAATTAGATACAAAATAAGCCTAAGCCCACCCAAATTTGACCATAGTGAAAAAATTTATGGCCAAAATACATTGAATTTGGCCAAAATCATTAATTTGGTCATAACTTTTTTCACTCTGGACTAATTTGGGCGGGCTTAAGCTTATTTTGTAGCTAATTTTTTGCTCGATTTTTTACACCAAACTCATTTCTCTAGGCTTAGTTTGAACCGAGTTATAGCGATAGCCGCAAATGTCGGGGCCACAAATGTCGTATAACCGCAAGGGCCAAAAAAAAATTAGACCTGTTGGGGGGGGGGGGGGGG
>LDKF01000173.1:36133-49357 GCA_001026735.1 Rotylenchulus reniformis | reverse complement strand
AAACAGTAAAAGTCGCACAAAATGCATCGAATAAACTCGCTTTCTCTTCCAGACTCCAAAAGATGAACAAACATGTATGAATATTTCCCTGACACAGCCCGACCATTAGTCCATCTTGCATCGGCAATATTGATCGAAATTTTTCTCTGCCAAAATTTATATTTAAAGCTTTTTTAATTTATTATAATTTTACCTTTCTCTTGGTTGGAATCTCCAAATTCGAATCGGCCGAAGCATTGAATTCATTCTCATTGCTGTCATTGTTCGAAATTTCCTGCAGCGGACTTCGGGAATTTGATAAAGTTGGAGTTGAAAAAAACCGATTTTGGCTTTCCATTTCTCTAAAATTTAGTGTACCTAAAATATGCAAAATATTTAATTCAAATTCAAAACTTTCTTAAAAAAATTTTTTGTTTTTATTCTTAAAAGTTTTATATGCCTTTTATGAATCGCCGTGGTCGATTACATGGGGTTGGAACTGAACCGGTACTCAGACTGGGTGGGGAATGGATTGGCTTTTCCACTTCGCCAATGGTTTGAAAGGTCAGAGAAAACAAAAGAGTGTGCAAAAGTGAGAGGTTTGCGTTTTTTGCGCCTTTTGCTTTTTTGCGCCCGCTGCGTCCTCTGCGCCCCACGCAAAATTTTTGTTTTCTTTTTCTCTGCGCTCACGAGGCGCAAAAAAGAGCAATATTTGCGCCTTTGCTCACCCCTACCGAAGAAGGAAGAAAAATGAAACATTTAAATGGAAAATTTTTCGGGACCCGTAAAACGAAAGATTGCCAGAATTTTGTACTTTTTTTAAAAAGAAAAACTTTAAAAATCGACGATCTGAAAACCCCAGAACCAGACCCCAGAAAACCCCAGGTTTGCAGATCTGGGGTTTTTTTTCAGAAAAACCTGGTTTTCTAGGGATTTCTGGGTTAAAACCCCAGAAAAACCCAAGACCCAGAAAAACTCCAGAAAAAACAAAAATTTAAAAAAAAACAACCGGTTTCTTTTTTTTTGAAATCTTTTGAGATTTTTTGGATACTTTTATTCTGGGTCTAATGAGCACAAAACATATCAAACCCTAAAATCGAATTATTTTTTAAAGTATTCTCTTTTTTTAGGATTTTTTAGGATGCTAAATTTGCTAGTCATTCTACATATGAGCTTTGCTCTGATCATTTTTTCGGTAGCGCAGTGCGCAATATCGACAACCATGTTTTAGCCACCAAATGAAGCCCGGTTCGGATTTTAATCGTGCAATTTAAAAAATTCAATTAAAAAATTGTCATATTTCCTTTTCAAGTTTTGTTGTCAGGTTATCACTGATGAAAAGTAGAAAGGATTACATTTGTAAATGTAAACGATGAGAAAGTTTGGTGAATTAGAAAAATCAAAAATTTTAAAATTATAAACAAATAGGTAAATAACAATTTATTAATTTTATTCTGAACCAAGGCACGAGGATGTCGCTAAGGACAAGAAAGAAAACAATCCAGTTTAATGTAAAATATGGATTTAAAATGTAGAGAAATTGAAATAAATGGGGCCAATTGATGTCAATAAGGGAATCAAATTATAAATTATGAAAAGGCCTCAATAAACTTGAATTGAATTTGATACGACAGAAATTCCTCCACTATTTGCTAAATTGTTGTCGGGAAGGGATATCTGATCGGCGGAGGATAACCGAATTTACATAACGATAGTTTGGTTTTCAATGGTTTGAATGAGTCCTGAAAACTCGATCGTTCCTTGCGCTGTCCTGGCGTCATGCCCTTTCTTATGGGGCTCCACAATGGGTTCCACTTTCGGACGAGTCCACGGCTCATACTTTGCAGCTCCACACAATCGATCGTCACGTCTCGCGTCCACAGAGTCCTGAGTGATTGAAGCTGTCACGTGCATCTGAGCAAAAAAAGCAATCAGGATTCCAATTTCAAAAATGCATTTTTAAAAAAAAACAACATTCTAAGCACTCACGCATATGCTGTTTCGCGTTGTCGGACGTTTTATAAATGGTGAGTTCTTCATCGATGAGTATTGGCCAACGGTCAAGCGCGGGGTCCCTGGGCTGAAAAAAAGAGAAAATTCGCATCCAAAATCCCTAAACCTGGTGTTAAATTTAATCCAGGTCCTCTTTCCGATGGGTTTGGGCTGACGGTTTAAGATGAGTTCTTTATCGAATTCATTGCTGTAAATGTAGTAGCCCTCGGTGAAGTCGTCCTTGGACGCGACGACGCCCATGTAGGGCAGAAAATTTTGCTCAACTATATAAAATGGAAAAAATGTCTTTTTGTCTTTGGATTTGGAGTAATCGGAAAGTCTTTGGATTTGAGATGTCTTTGGATTTGGAGTAAGCTTAAGGTCGATATTTACATGGAAATTCATATCAGATCGGTTTGGAAATTAAGTAAAAAGGTTTTTAGGGTACTCGAACCTTCTAGCATGGATTTTATTATCCATATTAGATATCTCCCAGCTGCCTAGTTAGATCAATTTAAATCCACCCCTTTTGAGTTAAAATTACGAACAAACATTTATAGTTGGTTCCTTGTTGCACTGGGATTGGGAGAAAAAGGAGATACAACCCAGGGTTTTTCAACCGGTGTCCATAAGTTCAAAAGAAAACAATATGAAACGAATGATTTTCTCTTCTATCTTATATTGTCTTTTCGCAGCGAGAAAAAAAGAAAAAATGAGAGATAACATTAACAGACAAAGTGAATTCGGTCAGAGAAGGATCCTATGGACACCGATAAAAATTCCTCGATCTGTAGAGCACATCATTATCATTATAATTGAATCAGAAATGATAAACCCTGGAAAAGTGGAAAATTTAAGGAGCAGCGATTTTTCGACTTCCGGTGTTTGTAATAGCGCGTTTTCGCTTCAGCGATTTTGACCTCAAAAGGGGAAGGGGTTTGTATAAATTGATCTTGCTCTGGTGACTTTCATATATTTTTTCATTTGTAATTCGCCGTCCAACTCATCATATATAATAAAACTAGCAAACATGAATCGAAGTTCGTCCATGAACTTCAAAGGTTCTTGTTCGTTCCTCTAGGGTTTTTTACTGATACGAACAAGAATAAAATAGGCGTAAAAATCCTGTAGAAATCGAATTTTTTTTCGGCGCTATGATTTTATGCCGCGTAAACATTCCATGTTAAATTATTGTTGTCTGTTTCTTTTTTCTTCCATTTATCCACTTTTGCTGTATTATCTTGCTTCAAAAGATCATAAAAAAGTCCATTTCTATTTTCTATCGAAAGACTTTTAAGTTTTAATTCTATCTATTTTTATTTTTAAAATACCTCTTTATACATTTTTTAGAAATAATCATACGTGAAAGAAAATTTTTTATATATTGATGTTTAATTTGCTAATTTTGTAAAAAAAATTTATTTTTATGCTTTTATTCTTTGTTATTTTTTCATATTTTTCGTCCAGTTATGTTATTACAAATAATCAACAATTTTATTAGGAATTATTTAAGCCGATTTAAGAAGAAACTGCAAACTTAAATTTGAATACTCGGATAGCCTAATTTCCAAGTGAAATTCCTGATCAAATAAAAAAAATTTTAATCCTCAATCTAAATTAGACGAAAAAGTCGAGATCGAAAGAATCATTACACAAATATATTGACAATAAAAAAAGAATGCCGCCTTACGTCAAATGGACCCCGTTTTTCAAGCGCGCGGCCGCCAACAAAGACTAGTAAGTCATTCAATCCTTATTAGCAGAAAAAATGAAAAAATCCTAACTTTTAGAATTTTATTTAATGTCAAAAATTTCAAAAAGGTTTTTTGGAAAAAATCCAACCTCTTTGATGAGTCACCAATTCAATTATGCTGACTCATACCTCTTGTTTTGTTATTATAGATTAAATTGATGTATGATTCTTTTTCAGCTACGTGACCTACGGCGCCTATGGAGGTTAGTTTTCATTTCTTCATTTTTTTCTTTTGCATTTCTTCATAACTGTCTAGTGATATGATAATAAAAATAGAAACCCGAAAATTAAAAAAAGAGAACAAAGTTTGGTCCAAAAGACGTATAAAAAAGCTCAATCTTTATCCAAAATCCAGATTCGATTGATTAGTATTTTTTTAATTGATCCAATTTATTCATCCTTTAAAATAGGATAATTAATTAGGGAGTTAAATCCTTGAGTTGACTTTTTTTAGCATCCGCGGCCTTGCTATTGGTATACATCACGGACTGGAAGCGCTTCACCAAGTTCATCCCGTTCTACAAAAGCCGATCCACCTGGGAATGAATGATGTGATGAGAGAACAGCAGCGATCTGATCAATCGATCAGTCAGTTATAGATGGTGATAATGATCAGTTTTCTCGTGAATAGGACTATTTTTGTGTTTTGTATTAAATCAGAGCATATGAAAAAAATTTTCAACTAAAATTTTCATTGTTGGAATGTATCCATTTATATTTTATATTTTTTAAAATAATATCTTCATTTTATAAAAAAGAAGAAATCTCCAAAGATGTCTTCACGACAAAGCAAGAAGGGGACGTGCGAGAAATTGTTCCAGGTGGAGTCCATATTGGAAAGGCGCGAGCGAGTAGGCCGAGTGGAGTACTTGCTGAAGTGGAAGGGCTGTCCCGAGAGCGAAAACACTTGGTAAGGCCTTTGGTTCATATAGAATCTGAAGCCTTAGGGGTTTTCAACCTTAGGATTTTTCCTGAGGTGTGTACAATATCAATTTTTTAATGTGATATTCATTAAAAAAATTTGATTAATAGCCAATTAAATATAGTTTCGATGAAATTTCAGCTTTAATGAGTCTTAAAATATTTATAAAGTCAATAGCATAAAACATAACTTCATTCATGGAATTTAAAAATTATTGAAAAATGGATCACAATTTATCTTAAAAAAAAAGCCAATAAAATGGAAATCACTGAATTTTTCTAACATCGAAGACTAGGAATTAACCTTTTTTTTGGGGGGGGGGGNGGGTTTCTTTTGATGTTTGGCCTTTTCAGGGAGCCGGAAGACCATTTGAACTGTCCGGAGTTGTTGGAGCGGTTCAAGGAGTTGCACAACTTGGTGACCGAAAAATCCGAGCAGATCGTCGGCGCGGCACGCATGAATAGGTTTTTGTTTTTTTACAGTTTAAACTTTTAGGTTCTGATTTTTCCCCCGTTTTTTTCCAATTCTGATTTTCGCCCATTTTTTCAAATAGCGAGGTGTTCTACCTGATCAAGCGTCGGGGCCAGGCAGTTGCCGAGTTCGTGCCTTCCCGAATCGCCGCCCAATCCTGCCCGCAGCTGATCATCGACTTTCACGAACAACGCTATGCCGCCATCAGATGAACGGGATGGTGGGTTCGGGTTCCTTCGGATTTTTTCCTTTGGGTTAGATTGATACAAGCCGCGGATTTTTCTTCGAATTAAATTAATTTTTATGTAAACAAAAAATCATTATTAATGAACTTATTTAGCTTAAAGGCCATGGAGATGAAGAACCTTACTGTGAGTTTTTGTTTTGTCGTCATAGCAAAAGCTATATTCAATTGGCAGGCTTCGTGATTATGTACTTTCTCATTAATTTTTCATATATATTTTTTGTAAAATTTTATATATAGCCCATATGATGAAAAATGGTTTAAAAACTATAACTGATTTTTTATGGTACAAATTCAACAATATTATTTTAACTCAGCATTTTTTACTTTGAAATTTATCGGAAATTTGCAAGCTCCTTAAGATATGTTTACTTTTCAAAAGTATGATGAGGCAGTTTTGAGCCATTTTTCTGGGCAAAATTACGAAATCTTTCTGTGTAAATTCTCAATCTTCATACATATATATATTTTTTCTGCTTTTTCCTTTCCATGTTATCGTTTTGTTATTATTCAATTTCCCGTAAAAATCCGTTAATATTACGGATTTCTCGAATCTTTCAGATTCTTTATTTTTATTTACTGAATCTTCAGATTCTTCGTTTTCCATGTATTTTCTTGTTCGGTTGGATAAAAATATCCCTGCAAATTTTTTCCATCAAATTTGTTGATGTTCATGATCGTCAAAATATATATTTTCCTAAAATTTGAAAGCTATGTTTTTCTTTAAAACGAATTTTGAGTACCAAAATGGTTCAACAACAAGAAACTGACATTGATTGTCTCTATGCGGACGCTTATGCCTTCATTGAACAAGGCCTGTGTTATGACGAAGTGGACGAAAGGGTAAATTTTTGCTTGGATTTTTGTTCTAACATTTTTTTTTCTAACAATTTGAACGATTGAAAACATGAATTTTTTTTTATGATTATTTCAAAAATATAGTTTATAAGTGCCAATTTTTCCGGATTAAAAAAAATTATTGGAATTTTGCAGGAGAATGCTCGTCAAATGTATGAACGTGGCCTGGCCATCAGTGTTCAGGCGTTGAGGTTGGACACAGAGCAGCAAAGTGGACTCCGCCACGGGTTGGCCCGAGTCCGCAAAATGGTCGAAGAACGCATTGAAGCCATCAAAAACGACAATCGCGCCGATTTAAAGGTGATAAAAATTTAAATTCTGCCCTTACCAACTTTACTTCATTAAATTTTATTTTTAATTTTTATTTATAACATAGGAAATCAGCCTTTTTTGATAAAGTAATGTCTGTAATTAATTTTTTCAGAAAGTCGAACAAATTCGTCACACACTGGAATCGTCCAGTGACCACCAAGCTGCTTCAACCACAGACGCCGAACTGTTCTATTGGCTTCCGGAGGGAGTTCAGCTAGTCGTCATTGAGGTGACTTTTTAAAAAGATTTAGGATTCAGACTCGAATCGTCAAAATTTTTTTTGAATTGAATATCCTTTTTGATAGATTGATCATTAAATCAAACTAGGAAAATGGATTGGAATCATATCTTTTTTATTTATTTTCTTTTTTCTTTTGAGCTCTGACTCCTAACTTCCTCATACTAATCTAATTTATCAAGGCTAAAATTATGGTTTGTGTACATAATTTTATTTTTCGAACATTTTATCGATTTTAGCCATTCATTTTTTAGTATAAGAATTCCTTTAAAACATTAGGACGACAAGACCAATGCGCCGAGTCCGCCCTCCTCTTTGGCCATCTTCAAGCTCACCAAACCAGAGGAGGCCAAGAAAGTGGACGCGCAACAACAGCGTGAAAGTTCGCCGGCCGCCTTTGTCCAAGTGGGGCCATGGGCATATCCGCTGGTGCCAGGCCAAACCTCCATCCTGAAAAATGAACTTGGTGAATTTTTGGACCATTTAAAAAAAATAAATTTTTCTATGATTTTTTATTCAGTAGTTTATCAATTTTTAAAATTTTTCTTTTCAATTTTCTCAGATTTTATTAAATTTTTTATACGGGTCTTTTCAGGCGTTTATGTGATGCCGAACCCAACTCCGGACCATCCGAACATGTACGTGGGCATCATTCTGCCTCGGGACATTGATACTTCGCTGGAGAACGAATTTGTGTTTGCCCTGCAGCAATTTGCTGTACTTCGCACCAGCGACATTGTGGAGCGGATGTCGGAGGAACAAAGGCAAAGAACNATGTGATGCCGAACCCAACTCCGGACCATCCGAACATGTACGTGGGCATCATTCTGCCTCGGGACATTGATACTTCGCTGGAGAACGAATTTGTGTTTGCCCTGCAGCAATTTGCTGTACTTCGCACCAGCGACATTGTGGAGCGGATGTCGGAGGAACAAAGGCAGAGGACGAGGTACTGGGGTTAAAAATATCAACAAAATAAAGATTTTTTAAAATCAATTTTAGGAAAAATCCTTTTGAAATTTTATAAACCCAAATGATAAAAGAAAAAGAACGCCTTTTTAGTGAGCGCATCGCACAATTGCTCATCCAGACCGGCCAATACCTGGCACAGACCACTCAAAATGTGGCTGAACGGACCGGCAAGTACATGGCCGACAAGGGCGAGCAGTACAGAGCCGGCATGGTAGAATATCATTTTTTTAATTTTTTTACTGGCTTTTTAGGTTCATAAATTTAGATTATTAAATTTAAAAAATTTAGATTTTTAGTTAAATGATTCTTTTTTTCCAAAGGAACCAACCACAGATCCTGTGAACATCAACCCGGCCATCCGACACGGCGTATTTGTTCTGCATAAGGGCGGCAAAATGGTCGGCAAAGTGACCCGTTTTCTGTGTAAGTTAAAACATAGAATTTGATGATCGGAAACCCCTAATTTCCCTTTGATCAGTGGACAAAATCGGTGATGTGGGCATCGCCGTTGGGCAAAAGGTGGCGGACAGTTTGAGCGGCGAAAGTGGCGGCGGTAGGGCCTTTAAGAGCACCGCTACAGTGATCGGAGGCGGAATTGCAGGTCGATAGGCTTCCAAAAAATCAAAATTTTATATTCGGAAAATCGCTTGAATTTTGCCATTTTTTTTTGTTTTCAGCTGTCTCGACCGTGTGGATCGCTCTGGAGGATGCGTCAAAAACACTGATGCGGAACATGGCCAATGAAACTGTACAAACTGTTCAGCTACGGTAATATTTTATTAGATTGGGACCAAAAAAAATTCAGGAATCGAAGTCCCCTTTTGATCATTGCACGAATTAAATTTTTAGGGTTTCTGAATTTTTAGCTATGGCGATGAGGCATCCCAGACTGCGCACCACGCATTGCACGCCGTCGGGCACACAACACTCGCGGGCTTCCAGCTGTACGAGCTCGGTCCTCGCTCCATCGCCGGTCGCATGGCGCGCAAGGCAATTTGAATTTTAAAATCTTTAGACAAATAAATAAATATTTTACAAACATTTTTAAATGTATTGCAGGCGGGACTACAGCTTGTACAGGGCTATGCCGTTCCGCCGACGAGCGCGGTGACTACGGAAAATGCGGTGGTGATCAAAAAGCAGGCAAAACAGTGATTGGCGATCAATGGGGTGGGGGGCGGTTCCCAGTTGCTTTGGTATCAAGCTTGTACTTACATGCTAGATTCAGATTTTTGATACAAAGGCCTAATCGTCGAATTCCTAACACATATAAGGAGAATCTATAATCTTTGTAAAAATCTCATTTTTTCCGTCAACCCCTCTTCCTTCTATTTTAACCCTCATTTTATTCCTACAAAATGCTCCACTTGCCTATTCATTTTCGCTTAAAAGTCAGATTCGTCTATTTACCTCCACATTTTACCGGTTATCTACGGATAAATTTTTTTATTACGATTATTGAAAAATAACTAATAAACTTTTATCCTGAATTTCGGCTTATGGGAATATTTATTAACCATTTTGCATAGAAAATAAAATATCAAGCTCACATCATGGCATTTTATTGTCATGGGCTGCTATAGAAGAATAACATCACTACTGTTCTTTGGAAGTGGAAGAGGAGGGAGAAGGGTCTTTGGCCTCATCACCATCTTTTTGACAACAAATTGGGGGTAAAATGGTGGCGGATGTGATGTATCCGGTGTGCGTGGGCTGGGAGGAGGGGTACGGGATTGCGTCTTCCAAAGCACTCGGGGGTAAGGTATCTTGAGATCCGGGTTGTTCATCTCCTGCGGGATCTGGTTCGGCTTTACGCTTACGACTCGCGGCGGCAAGTTGTTGAAGCGCACGCGGTGCGTTGGAGCCTTGCGCGGCGAACTCAAGCAAGGACTCGCACGTCGTGTCGACGACCTATAAATTTGAACAATGATTTGCTGAAATGATCCATCCGCCAAGATCGCCAGATTTTTGTCAAATTATATATATCACAAAAAATGAGTAGTTTTGTAGTTTTTGAATTGTTAAAAATTCCTTAGTAATTAAGTTTTTTTCGAAAAATTCCATAATCTACAATTTTTTCTTCTAAAATAACGGATATGAGCCTGCTACCTAATGATAATGGTAAGGCCGAGCTCTAATAAGTCTTTCCAGAAAAACCTAAATGTATTTGTTACCTTCATTTTCTGAGGGACCAATTCCACAGTTTCGATCTGCACAAAGCCATGGCTTTCCAGTTCCGTGCACACCTGTTGGACCTGTTCAATGCATGGCGAGAAGCTGACCAGACGGCCTCCGTTGGGGTTGAAACTGTTCAGAAGGACCTAAAAAGTCAAAATTGAGAAATTTATCAAAAAAATCAACTTCTAGAAAATCATCTACAAATTATTACCTTTTTTGCATGCTCAATGACCAGCCACGGAGCTGGTAAATCCAGGAAAATTCCGTCACAAGACCCAACGGAGTCGGAAAAACCATCCTTAGTGACATCACGAACTTCTATGGTGGCCACATCCGATAGGCCATGTTGCTGTAATGACAAACATGAAATTTTCTTTAGAAAGTTAAAAGATTTCACATCTTAATTATGTGCAAGCATCTATTGAAATTCCGTAATTCGGAATTTATTTTCATAGCAATTTTTTTTCTAATCAGCAAATTAATGTACCTTCAGATCTCCCTGAACTATTCGCACTCGGGATTCATCGATGTCGAAGGAGTACAGGTGTCCATGAGGGGCCACCGTTGTGGCAATCGCATGGGTCAGGGAACCACTGCCTGAATATTGGGGGAGGGGGTTCTATTTGTTTAATTATTTAAAACTGACAATGAGATTAAACATTTATAGAATTTTTTATAGTTCAATCCAAAACATTATTTTTAATTTTTTTTTTGTCAGACCTGTGCCGGTCTCACAAATTCGTGACCCCGGCTTAACATCCAACAGCATTATTATGGTGGCTATGTCCGGCGTGTACAAAATTTGGGTCTTCTTTTGCAGCGTTCGGGTCCATAAGTTTGGGTTTACTCTCAACGCGTAAACATAGCCGGCAGTTGCCGAAATCGCGGTCCCGTAACTAAAAATTATTATAAATTTTTTTAAATATTAATCAACTTTATAAAAAATGTTGAAAAGAAAACATTTAAATAAATAATTTTTCGTAATTTTCTTCGCGAATATCCTTTGAATTATCCGTGAAATCTCGTTTCTCAATTTTAGAAAAATTTTCGAGGATAAAAACGATCCATAAAAAATCAAAAAAAATTACGATTTTTTAGATTTTAGCATTGAAGTTTAATGTTGTTGGACTTTGCATACCGTTTGCCGATAAGAAATTCGTGTCGCAAGGCGCCATATTTCATGTGCAGGGTGTGCCCTCGCTTCACAACCACATTGTATTGAGTGCCCGGGTTCACATACACAACCACCGTGTCCCCCTCCTCAATCGCGTCTCGGTATTTAAGGAAATTGGAACCTGAAAATTCGGGTTTTTAGGCGTAAAACTCACAAAAAATCCTAAACAAACCCTTTTCTGTGACCATTTTTCAAAGGAATTTGACGCCGCCCTTCTCGCCGTCAATGTCGATCAGCACCGCCTTCCCTTGGCTCTCCAAGTTTTCTAACGCTTTCAACAGGATGTCCTTGTCCAAGTCGTAAAAGGCTGAAAAAATATAGTATTTACTATTTATTAAGAACATTTTCCAATTTAAAAAAGAATTTATATTGAAAAATAAAATCGTTTGTTCATTGTAGAAGTGTTTATATTTAGGAGTCATTCA
Organism: Rotylenchulus reniformis; assembly: GCA_001026735.1. Lineage (NCBI taxonomy): Eukaryota > Metazoa > Nematoda > Chromadorea > Rhabditida > Hoplolaimidae > Rotylenchulus > Rotylenchulus reniformis. Next base: position 37,839 of record LDKF01000173.1, on the reverse strand, counting down.
GAGAAAAATTTGGGAATTTCGGCCCTTCAAATGAATTTTTTAAAACAAAGTAGTAAGATAATATGATTTTTTTTCCTCTTTTTTTTTATTAATTCAGAATTCTAAATTAAACTAATAATTATTTTTCAAAAAAATCAATTTTTTCTGGCCCCTTACATTCTTGCACGGTGTCTTCGCCCTGGGTCAGCTCGTAAAGTGTGACCACTGTGTTCAGCAGTCCAATGGAGTTGGCCCACTCGTAAAGCAGTTGTCCCCACTCTTCGGGTCGGCGCCAATAAATGTTACACCTGCTTTTAGACTTGTTCTTCCACTCGATGTGTTCTGAAAAATTGGGATTTTTGGAAATCAAAATCCTAAATAAAAAGAGCTCACTTTGTTGCTCAAGAAAATCAAACACCGCCTGAATGCCCGATTCGTCCAGACTTCCTAAAAATTCAAATAAATAGTTTAATTGGGAACAGGTTGTTGCGAAAAGGGCAAGGAAGGGTAAAAAAGGGGTAAAGGGAGAGGGTCACAAGGGATTTCTCCTATCCTCTTGTGGAAAAATCCTGGTTAGTTCCCTGGCGATTCGTTAAAAAACGAAATTTTTTCCTAGCCAACCTTAGATTTTAGGTTTTTTAATATTTTTTGTAGACCAAATCGAGATGGAATTAAGGATTTAGCTTCAAACTTCAGATCTATGCTTTGTCCACTCACTGTTCAGACGACGGTTGTTGAACAAATCCGACTTGGCTATCTCGTCCAAATCTATGCTATAAATTTTATGCCACTGACAATAATCGATCACGAGTCGTGCCCAGGCTTTCAATTGTTTATCTTTTGTGGACAAATTAGGTTGGATCCTAAAAAAATGCACGAAATTTAATAGGTTCGGCCTGCGAATTTACGTGAAAAACGGTGGGAATTCAAAGTGCCAAGGCCATTGAAAGCTCATAGCCAATGAATAGAATTAACAGCAAAAATGCATTAATTATCCTTAAGGGAATTTGAACTTAATTTGAGTAAAAAATAAAATTCGATATTTCGGTCTCGGTCAAAAAACTGACAAGGCGAAGCGAAAAAATTAAATTCTTAATGGGTATTGGATTGGATTTTAAATTATTTGATGTAGTTTATTTGGCAAAGTTGTGAAGAAAAGGGAAATTACGGTAATCGGTAACGAAAGTATGTATTATTAGCACGTCTGATCATTTTTGTTGAATTTGAGATTTTAGTTTCCTGAAATTCCTGAAAAAGTTGAAGAAGTTAAATATTAAAAACTGCTGCAAAAGTTTAAGAACTTTTTATTTAGAAAGGGAACTTTATAAGCAAATTTTAGCCTATCAGATCTGATAATATACATAGTACATTAAAATCTAGCAAAATAAACTGGAACCATGTTTTAATTTTAAGATACTAATAGTATATAGTATGATCATCCGTGCCCATCACCCATCAGCCCCCCCCCGAAATGCCAGATCGAAAAAATTTTCATAAGGGTCCCCCCGTTGATTTCGTATAAAATTTTCAAAACCGGCGGCCCCTATCGGGGCCGCCGGCACCCCTTAATTTAGTAAAATCTGGCCAATTTTTCTTAAGAAAATGGTATGAAATTCCAAAATTTTCTCCGGTGGCCCCTATCGAGACCGCCGGCACCCCTACCCCTTAATATAGTGAAAAATTTTCTGGTAAAAAATCAACTGTTAAAAAATGCACCCCTATAGCCC
>LDKF01000173.1:11231-29727 GCA_001026735.1 Rotylenchulus reniformis | reverse complement strand
TCCGGAAGGACGGGCGACGACGAAGAAGGGGAAAAATTCCTTCACTCTCGAAGAGACGAAGGGACCTTTTTCTTCTTTTTTTCCCCATCCGGCTAGTGGCTGAATGGATGCTCACTTTGCTGCCAGCCGGTAGAGAAAGGAACGATGTGATAGATATACTCTTCTCATCACTCATCATCCACACCCGGTCGAGAGTGAGAGAAAAAGTGACGGCAAAAACACAATGGATGGTGTGATGATGATGCGAGAGATATAGAGGAGAAGCGAGATTGAACGAAAAAAGAGTGCGAGTGGCAAGGGAAATAGTGTGGCGAGAATAAGAGGGTGTTCGAGAGAGTGAGACGAGATTGAGGGAATGCGCGAGAAAGCGAGAGAAAACATGGTGGGAATATAGTGGATGGCTGTATGCGAGAAGTCAGAAGAGAGTGAGATAGCGTGACAAGAGTTATAGAGAATGCGCGAAAGATGGGTGTCCTATGGCCAGCCGGAGGCTGGTTGGTGCTCATGGAAACCGCCCCCTGCTGTTGTCTTGAGCGAAGGTCGTGTTATAGACGGGGAAGATAGTGGCAAAGTGATGAGAATAGTTTTTAGCACGATCTCTGCCCTTTGTTAAATCTGTGTGAATTTGCTCGTTCACTTTCACTGTTCTTTTTTCCTATTCATGAGCGCAACTCTTTCGCATAGGTCTTTGGCCTTGAGTTGCGCAACAACTTTGCGCGAGTCTCCCGCTGAGCTCCATGGTTGTTTACAACCTATTCCCCATAAGTTGGACATCTAATCTGCGATAACCAGGGTTTTATTTCTGAATTTTTATAAAATTCCTACAAAATCAGAGTTCCAAAGGTTATATTATATATTTTTTAGATTGCTTTTACTTTCGCATCATATGTATTTCTTAATATTTTTCTTCAATTTTCGGCACATTTTCCCTTCGCTCCGAATGCTATGCCTTTCATGGTAAAATGTATAAGCTTTCGATCTAATTATTTAATCTTTTTGACCCTATCGGGATTAACTTGATTTTGTAATCTACTTCATAATCCCCCGATTTCAGAAATTTTACATTTTTAGGCAATTATTCTTGTCCAATTTTTGGCTATTTTCTATGCTAGTATCCATTTTTTCTAATCTTTATATCCTCCATATTATAGCTAATGATTTTTGACCCCTTATTTTTCGTGTCTCGGTATCTTTCTATTCTTCTGGGTTTCGGTTTCGGCCATTGTTTTAAGCCATTGTATATTTTTCAAATTTCTCGGATCTTTTTTGTCTGCATTCCTTCAAATTCCATGCTCTTTTTCCGTAATGATCTCACAAGCAGCAGACACTGTGAACACTGGCTGTTGTCTCCGCTTTTATCGTCTCAAATTTCACCACTCTATGCCAATTGCCAACGTTCTTCCGTTTTTTCTTGTCTGATGACTTTGCTCCCGCGCGTAAATGATCCCCCCCCCCTCCATTCCTCTTCCTTCCTTCCGTCCTCTTTCATCCATTTCGTCCCTCTTCCGCTTTGTTTTTGCCTTCCTACGACCTTGGCAACAATGTGAATTTTCAGTTTTCACATTGCCATTGTTGTCGTTTCCGTATCCCATGGTGACTATACTTCCTCATTTCCTGCCTTCAAAAATAGATGGTGACTTTTGGCCATCCGCCGATGTTGATACTCTCAAAATGGGTGTGCCAACATTTGTGGCCCACTCGTTATTACTCGTTTATTATCAAATTTGGTTTTTGTTAATATTCTTTGCCCTTGGCAACTGTAATGGTTCAAAAGGAACCTAAAAAATAAGTTTGAAGCCAAAAATTTAGCAGAAAATTAGCTACAAAAAGAGCTTAATCCTAGAAATTCGAATTGAACTACCGTGAAAAGAAGATATCGTCAAAATATTTCAAATTTGGCCATAAATTCTTTCACATGGGCCAATTCTAATGAGCTTATTAGGCTTTTTTTTTTTGATTAACAAACCCCCAAATATCGTATACACTTAACTCTCGTTTTATTATCAAATTTGGTTTTTTTAACATTCTCCGACCTTGGCAACTGTGATTTTCACATCCGTTTTCGTGTCCTCGTAGTCGGATGACTTTACTTCCTCTTTATCTACGGTCTAAATGGGTGACTTTTGACCCAACAAAATCCCTCGGCTTCTTTTTATCCAATTTGCCCCTCATTCTTCTTGTTCCTCATCATCACTAACTGAACAGATTCCGCAAGAGTTCCCTTACACTCTCTTAAATTCTCCTATTTTTTACCCTTTTTCTTTCTCCCAATTTGCCTTTTTGTCTTTTGCTCTCTAACCTCTCTACTCTCTTGCATTCACTGACCTTTACTCTGCTTCTCTACCCTCTTCTGGAATATATGTTGCCCTTTTTCTATGGCCAAACTCTCAGCTAGTTATCTATTCCTACCCACTGACTTCTTTGCCCTCTAGCATCATTCCCGAAAAAATCTCGACCTCCCCGCTTTCCCTCTCGGCCAATTTGTGCCCCATTCTTCTTCGTCTTCTCGCCGCCGCTTTTGGCACGCAAAAACTTGGGATAGGAAGATTGTATGCCCTCGGGGCCTTCTCTTCTGCTGCTAGGCCACCAGCAGTCTCTTCCCATCACTTTGATGATGATGGTCCCCCCATCCATTCGCATCAATTGGCCATATCCAACTATAGTAAATTTGGGGTCTAAGTAAGTCCTTTTTCCGCTGATGGCATTTTTGGCATCGAAAGTGTTTTTGTTGTCTAGGTGACAGCTGACTGACTGATGGTTAAATGTAGAGGGAAGGACCCCCTTTTTGGCACTTTGCCCCTTTCCGGCGGATATTGTTTATGGCTCTTTTTTATTTCGTCACTATTTTGTGAAAAATAAGGCCATACAATTGATGTTTTTTTACTGATTCTTGAATTTGGGATCAAATTTCTTAAAATTTCATAACCCCAATTTTTTCTTTCATTTGGAAATCGGCTTATGAAATCATTAATAATCTTTGCCTAAAAATTGAATTAAAATTAAGTTATTGATTTAAAAATATGAATTTTATAAAAATTTATTTTTGCGATTTTTAAAAAATTAATTGTATAATTTTTTAAAATGAATGCATTAAGGTTATAAAATTTTGCTTAAATGCTTAGAGGAAGCTACTTTCTATTACCAATAATTATTTTAATCTCTAGGTTGGAAAATATGAATTTTTGCTAAATTATTCTTTAGTATGCTAGTTTTGAATAAATTGAATTATACGCTATTGCATGAATGATACAACATTAAATTGTTCAGTAAATAGAGAGAGCTAACAAGATACTTTAAGGAAAATTTAAGAAAAAAATTGACCAATTTAAATCGAAGAATAAAAAGAATTTTTAAATTTCAGATCCTATTTAGAGGTAAGTTTGCTCGAACATCAGACCCTATAAATTCAATAAAATAATGTAAATTTTTGTTTGAATTTTTGACATAAAAATCGGCCTAGCTAAAATGATCCATGGACATAATTCTTAATATTTAATATTAATCAAAAATTTTATCTGGCTGACTTCTTACGAAAAAATATTTTTTTATAGGAAGACTCCTTTTTGACTTCATTTTTTATTTAATTCTAAATTTTAATTTTTCGTTTAAATATGATTGAATTAAATATTATTTGATATAGTAGTATATTTGGAGAGTATAGTTGTTAGAACCATATTTGAATTTGGTCTAATAAAAACAAAGAAATAAAATGTTCATTATAATTAAGTTTTTCGGAAATTACTTATGCGACAACCCAATAGTAGTTTTTCACATTATTCCTTGACGTACTTCCATCCCATCTGATGGAATTTATAAAATTGGAGGAATTTTTTGGGAGGGGGACCCTCTCAATTCCCGATTACACATCAAAATACTTACATATGTACACCATCGTGAGATGCTTATGTTGGTGCTTAAGAAGGGATTAAACGGGGCAAAAAATATGCTGAAATTGGANTTGAAGAAAATATTTATTTCTTCCCCCCATTCTCGATCTCAAGCATCATTTTTCTTTAATTTTTAAATCCAATATTGGTACAGGTTGCGCTACTTATGTTTATTTTTTCTTCAACCAATTTTAGTTTTTTCTTTATACATATTTATGCGGAATACGCTGAAAATTTACATTTTACCCATTTTCTACATTTTGTATTACTAATTGGATACGATTGAGCAACGGTTGCGCACTCCGCAATCCCACAATTTGCTGTTTTTTGTTGGTTCCCTCTTTCCGACCTTTCACCGTAAATGGTCTCTATTTTTCAAGAAAGAAAATAATTTACAAAAAAATCATCAATCTTTGGTTTTAAAGGACCAGTAAACTCGAAGAGAATTTTGTTCCTTTGAAAACTAACAATGAAGAAATTTTTATGGCCTTAGCTTCTTTTTCACGTGGAATTTGCAATAATTTTTAATGAATTCTTTTAATGCTCCCTTTTTTAATAAAATAGTTGTTTTTTAATGCTTACTAAGCAATTATAATTTAAACATTACTAAGGTAAAAAATTTCAAATAAAAACCCAATAATTTAGGCTCATAGAACCAATGCGCTTTCAAGTATCTTATTATGCAACTTTGATTTCAAAATTTTTTATTTCGAAAAGTTTGATTTCTCTCACTCTTCAATTTCGCAAAATTCACTATTTGTTTTTCTTCGATTTTCTTATCGCAGCAGCATAGCTCTTTCATCACATTCTTCCCTCTTTACTTAAAGAATTAAATTAAAACTAAAGAACTACCCAATGATCACAGTTTGGACATTTATGAATTCTACAACTGCGAATAGATTTTCGGATGAAAATTTTTCTTATAAATAAAATTTCGGATTTAATCGTCTTAACCTTTATGATCATTATGGATTTTAAGAATTGCATTTTTATGCTTTAATTGGGGACATCCGCAATTTTCCACCCATAAAAATCGGATCCGCAAAAATTGTTGCACCACGTCCTTAAAGTGTGTGGATGCCCAACAATCTAATTAAGATGTGTTTGTCCTTTTCCTTTCCGAGTCCCGCGAGAGTTGAGGGGAGGAGAGGGATTCAGTTATTATTATCATTCGGAGGATTTTCATAATCCCCCATCAATATTCCGATTTGTCCCTCTCCGTGTTCATACAACAATTTTCGTGTGATGAAAATTTTCCAACGAACCTCATGCATTTTCTATTTTAAATTAAATAGTCGATACTTTTCATATTTTTTAGTTATAAAAATTATACAAAAAAAATTTAAATGTTTAAGTTCATCCTCCATTTTTCCTACAAAAAATCAGTATTCCTCCCCCATAAAAATTATATTAAAATTTTTTTATCATTGAACAGTTAAGTAAGATGGCCCCTTACACGGCGGATCAGAGTGCAACCTTGACAAAATTCCCAATTTGAATGAATAAATAATATTTTTCCATGGAGAGGGTTTTTCTAGCTTTTAATGCATAAAAAAGAAAGAACTATGTTTTATGTTCAATATAAAAAATAATTTTTATCCATCCATTTTTACGGAAAAAGTTGCCAAGAAACTAATAAGGGGTAAAAGAATAGAGGTTGCATGGATGACCGAAATGAGTGCGCCCCTTATGGTCCAAATACGAAAATCATTTTTTCTGGAATTTCTTCATAGGGTGGATGTGTTTTCGACAAAAAATCCCTCAAAAGTCTGTAATGCAATATGCAAATATACCTAACTTCCGGTTTTTGTTATTGCCAGTCTGTGCCATCGGATTTTGCATTGTTTTCCCTTCCATTCTCATGAATAACACATATAATTTTTTTTCCATGAATAAGTCCTTAATTTTCCCCACTTTTTTTTATGAATAAATCCTTAATTTTCACAGATTAATCCCTGACGAGTGCGCAAGTTGCAGCAGCGACATTCTCCGCCATCGTCAACAACAACGTCAACCAAAAGCGGAAGCGCTGGCTGTTGCGACCGCCTCCCCCTCTTCCTCTTCCGGCGGCGTCAGTGGCGGTGCTCGCTTCCGTCCCGCGCCGGCGCCCCCTGCGTCGCAGCGAGCGGCAGTGGCGAGCAGTCGCGGTCGCCGCTCGATGCCCAAACTCCTGCACGCCCTATGCTGTTGCCTGCGGCCAAGAGCATACAATAAAAGTGAGTAAAATAATTATTTGTGCATTTGTGATGCCAAAGTCCTCCGCGGGAGTGCAAAAATGTCAACCCACGGTGGGACTCGAACCCACATCCCTCCTTTCCGGGGAATGCTCTCTAACCAATTGAGCTACGTAGGTACATTTTGCACTTTTCTCAACTCCACATAGGAGAGGAGAAACTTCCTTCCGAAGGAAGTCCGCACCACACATTAAAAGATAATTACTGATTGAACATACTTGGTTTAATGGGTTCAATTTTTTCCGAAAAATCCCCTAGAATTTTTCTGCAGACAATTTTAACGCTAATTAGGATTCTCTAGAGTCATTAAGTCTTAAAAAAACATGAGAAATTAATTTTCGCGGAGAGGATTCGAACCTCTATCCCTCAGCCAAGCCTGTATCATTACCCACTCGGCCACCCATGAATTTTCTTTCGAAGAACTCAATTTTCACTGGATTTTCAATTTTAAAGGCTAAATTTCTCGGAAAAAATCGGCATACACGGCAGTCACTAAAATATTTTAAATTAAAAAATGAAAAAAAAAATTTTTGCACTTATGATAAATAATCAATATTTTGCAAATGCAATGAGCCTAAGTTTTTAAAAAATCTAACTTGATTTGGATCACTATATCGCATTATTACATTTTTTGCAGAGCACCATGACGCTTCGACGGGCGGCGACTACAGCGACTCGCGCGCGTCCGCGCGAGCGAGCGGCGTCGTCTCTTCCTCGTCGCCCATCACACAGCAACAACCGCTGAAGCCTTCCGGCAGTGGACGAGGAGCGGCGGCACAACAGAATGTGAGCACGATCAAGCTGGTCAGCGACATCCGTCAGCGACTGAGTCCGCGACAACAGCAACAGGACACGCTGCAGCAGAGAAGACAGATCAGCAACGGCAACAACAATAACAACACGGATGGTGGACTGACGGTGGTGCTGGGACCGGAGCAGAAACAGCCGCAACAACCAAGACAGGTAGCCTCGGGATATTCGTAAATTTGGCTTTGGTTTTCTTTTTTTTCTCGAAAAACTTAGTAACTTTTCTCTTTGGCTAACCTTAAAATTTCTTGATATTTCTTTCAACTTAAATTTCAATTTTTTATGGAATATCTTTCTTTTTATCAATAATTTCGATCTTTTATTTAAAAAGAAATTTCGAAAAAGAATTTTTTGAAATTGAAAACCAATATTTTCTGAACGAAAAATGATGGACAATTTCCACCAAGAAATACAGTTTCTCAAAGAATGATTTGAATATCTAGGTTTTTAGAATTTTTTTTTTGGATTTTTGGCGAAACTGATCCTTTCTTATCTATTAATTTAGTAATTTTAAAAAAAAATAATAATTTTTATTTAATGCATAATTTCCAAACATTTCCAGTTGACGGTGCATCACCACACGCCTCATCCAGCCCTTCTGCCTCGGGTGGCGCCTCAGGATGTTGGCAAGAACTGTCTGATTGTTGATCTGGACGAGACTCTGGTGCATTCCTCGTTTAAAGTACGTGAAATTATTATTTTTTTTAAATATGTAAGAATTTTTTATTTTTAGCCCGTCAAAAATGCAGATTTTATTATTCCGGTGGAGATTGACAATGTTGTGCATCAGGTGGGTATTAGTTTAAAAAAGGAATGAAGAATTTAGGGGAAAATATTAGCATATTACGAAATCACGCTTAAAATAATTAATTGAAAGTACTTGATTTTAATTTTATCAAAAATTAGTGTTAGATTCGAAAAAGCTGGAGTTAAACCGAAACAAATCTTTATAAATTCTGATCTTGCATACCTTGTTAACATTTTTTGTAAAAAAAAACATTTTTTTGTAGGTATACGTGCTGAAAAGGCCGCACACAGACCAGTTTCTGGAACGGGTTGGTGCCTTGTTTGAGTGCGTGCTGTTCACCGCCAGCTTGGCAAAGGTAGTTGCTTTAACTTTTCACACTTTAGCAGGTACAGTCCAAGGTTTTCCAACCGGTGTCCATAAGTCCAAAGGAAACAATATGAAGCGAATGATTTCCTCTTCTATCTTATATTATCTTTTCACGGCGAGGAAAAAAAGGAAAAATGAGAACATTAAAAAACGCTATATTCGGTCAGAGAGGGTTCCTATGGACACCGATCGATCTGCATAATAATTTTGATTCGTTTATTGATTATTTATCGATTGATTTTCAGTACGCGGATCCGGTGGCAGATCTGCTGGACAAACGACGCGTGTTCCGGACCCGATTGTTCCGCGAATCATGCGTATTCTACGAGGGCAATTATGTTAAGGTCTGATGAATTTTGGGCCTAAATCTTAAACTTATTATATGGCAAATGTTCAGGATTTGGAACGACTGGGCCGCGATCTGAGAAAGATAATCATCATCGACAACTCGCCGGCCAGCTATTCGTTCCATCCGGATAATGCAGTAGAATTTGTTGAATTAATTTTTTTCTTATTTCATCCACATTAAAAAAAAATTTTTTTTAGAAAAATAGAATGTAAAAACAAAAATTTTTAAGATCCCGGTTCGGACCTGGTTCGACGATCCAGGCGATAGAGAATTGCTGGACTTGTTGCCGTTGTTGGAAGAATTGGCACATGTGGATGACATTTACGCGGTAAATTTTTGTGCAATTACTATAATAAGTTTTCTTACTAATAAGTTAGGCCAAACTCTTAATTTTTCGAAGCGACTTTTTGCCATATAAGATAATGAGGAATTTAAAGGAACTTCGTTGATAAAAATATTACCAGGTCGTATCATAAAAATGACCCCACATACGAGAAGTTTAATTCATAACTTTTAATTGCTGAAAAACGCTTCGAAAAATTTCATCAAAAAGTGGTTTCCGATCTCAATGACAGATGATTAAAAATAATTTAATGACACTTGATCTTAGTTAGAAAAATGGATTTAAAAAATGCAAAACTCTGACATTGAACGAAAAATAAAATATAGGTGCGAATTCCTTATAAATCTTTTGAATTTTAATCATCTTTTTTCTTTTTTAAAGAAAATATGATTTAATAATCAAAAGTTCAAAATTTTTAAAACTCATATAATTGGTATGATTAAGGCACTGCACTTCACCGAAATGCAAGGCCAGCAGCAACCGCAACAGCCACGGTGTCTGACGCCCTCCGATGACATGCTGTTGCCGCCACCGATGGCGCCTTCGTCGCCAATCACCCAGGTGCTTCCCCCGTCCAACACATCAAACAACAGGACGACACCATGGACAGTAAAGGTGAGTGGGGGAAAACTTTGGGGTTTAAGAAAAAAATAAAAAATTTTAAAGGAATAATTTTGTCAAAGTAAGGTTTAGGCGAGTGAGGCGTGAGGGCTTTTGTTATTCAAGTTTTACTTTAAAAAATCCAAACTTAGAGTTGAATTTTAATCAAAAATTTGTGGTATATATTTAAGACATAATGCGCAAGGGAGTGGATCCTCCTACCCCAGATTAGAAAATTCATTAATTTTACAAAAAAATGACCCAGTAAGCCATATCGTGACCTCTGAATCATCGGCACCCCTTATTAAAATGAATTTCTTTCTAAAAGTTACCTTGAAATTTTGGCCAATTTTCTTAAGAAATTGGTAAGAATTTTCAACTCCTTTAAGATTGTGAAAAAAATTTCCAAACAATTTTCCTTATGTTTTCAAGAAAACTGGTCTAATTCTTAAAATTTTCTCCATTCGGCACACCCGCCGGTAAAATTTTGCCATTTTTATACCAGCTTCGTAAATTTGTTGACCCCCTCCCCCTTTCCTATATGTGATTTAAGATCAACTTTAGCATCGTTTTTGACTTTTTTATAATCTCTGATCATCTAACGATTATAAAAAGAGCCATTAAGTTCTGGTCAGACCTTTTATGACCTTGGACGGCGGTATCAAATCATGCCAAATAAATCAGACATTTTATGATTTCCTAATCCTCAATAACATAGGAGTCTCTGGCGACAACAACGCGGCGATGACCGCCGACCGATCAATCAAAAAACAAGTGATCAGACAGTGTTCGGGTCAACTTACTACCGCAAAAAATGCCTTGATCGGGAGAGGAAGAAGGAAGATGATTGGAGAAACGTCCTTGTACAGATACAGAAGACGAAGATGATGATGATCATCCGCCGTCCCCCGGTTCCTCCCTTCTTCATTCGCAAACGGATTGATTATAATAAGTATACATTATATTAAATTTTATTTTTCACCCAATTGGCACGCGGAATTTGCGCAAAAATTAAAAAATAACAAAAAAATGATTATTTCCATCTAAAATGATCCAAAAATAAGTTTTTACGAGTATAAATAGTGAATGCTTTTTACCGGGTTCGAACCGGGCCTCCTTGATATAGGCTAAAATCCACTGAACCACGCAGAGGCCCGCAAATTTCGCGCAATGCAGCTCAACCCCCTCCCATTCTACCGTAACTCACGCAAAACACATTGTTGTCAAATTTACTCATTCTGTCTGGCCCTATACTATTTCGCCCTATTTCTCTCCCTTCCCCCACATTTACCGATTTACTCGTCGTGTCTGGCCTTGTGCTATTTTCCCACTCTGCTATTTTGTTCACTTCTCCCCACCGGTGAAATGCCCCCATCTCCCGCAACAATACATTACAATTTCACATTTACATTCTCCCGGTTTTACTCTGTTTCTCTATGTGCTCTCTCCAAACCGTGCGTTGCCTTCTTCTCTCTATGTCTGCCCCTCTTTTTCTCTGTCTCTCTATTCAAAATGTGCGCAAATTTCACTTTTCACATTTTTGCCCCTTCCCCCCTATTCAATGTTCCTCAAATTGTTAAAAATATATTACTCTCTGGCAATGTGTGAAAAATTATGAAAAAGTTGTGATTTATTCTACTCTCTATCCCTATCTTTTTCTCTTTCTCTAGATAGTCGGTGTGTATGGTAATACATGAAAATTCATTTTTTATGGGATCAACGATCATCGGTACAGGAAAATACGCTTTTTTAGATCCGAAAATTGGGGTCTTGGAAGGATAAAATCGGGAAATTCCATAAAATTTTTAGAGCTTTAAAATCAGAAGTTTTTAGGCCTCTACTCGAACAAAAAATGATTTTTCTTTGCGAAATTTCTGTTTTATAACTACAGAAAAACCGTTTTAAGGCCTGAAAATTCATTTTTGTGGTCCATAAGCTTCATTTTGTTCGTGTTTTCTGAACCGAAATCGATTTGACAAACAAAAAAATTCTGAAAATTTCGAAAACCAAATCCGTCTGGTTCAAAAAAATCAGTTTTCCATCCGAAAACCCATTAGTTTATGCAAAATCGAGGCCTTTTTCCCCATCCTTTTTGCCAGCCCAAACCCTCCGCCACACACATCTCTCTCTCTCCCCCTGATTTCTCTCTCTCTCTCTCTCTCTCCGATTGTTCAGCCTCCTCCGCTGATCACCCACCGATAGATGACTTTGTGTGTTTAAATAGTCTCATTTTATCCATACATTACACACCCTCCGAATCCTTTCATATACCACCGGCGGACGATTGGATTCATTCAAAAATGCCTTTTATTCTCTGTTTCCCCTCCCCTTCCGGTTTTTTAATTTTGGAGGAAAAAATGAAAATTTCCAGATTTAAAATTCTTGAGTTTCAGTAAGTTGTGAAATTTCATGTCCAGGGGCCTGAAAGATAATACCCTCCGAGATCCTTGAGGTTTTGAAGCGGAAAGTTTAGAAAATTTCACGATTAGATACTTAAAACCGTGAAATTTCGGAATTCAATACCCCTGAAAGTCTCCAGGTTCTGAATTTCCCATTTTAGGCCCTATCACAAATTTCCGATCTTACAAATGGTTTGGAAAATGAAAATTTCTGAGGGTTCACATAGCCTTCTTATGATTTGAAACTCGATTTTGGGCTTATCTAAAGCCCAAATCTAAGGTTCCGAATAATTTGAAATTTCTTATGGAAAGGCCCTCACAAGACACGGTCACAGGGAAGTGTTAATATTTTTTCTTTGGCACCGGAATTTGAACTCGGTTTTCCCGCCTACTACTGTAATCTCTCTCTCTCACTTCCTCTCTCTCTCCTTCTCTCTCTCTTCCCCTCTCTCTCCTTCTTTCTCTCTCTCCCTCTCCTTCTCTCTCTCTCTCTCCGTTTTCTCTTTCTCTGCTGCTCACTGTTCCTTTGTTCATCTTCTACCCACACACAATTATGTACCGTACATACCGCAACAGCAAATGTATCGTATACCACATTATGCCGGATGAATGAATACTGTATGACTGATGAGTTTTTGGAACAACTTACCGTAGATGATGATCCTCTGTCCCCGAATCTCGCGGGGACAAGACAACCCCGATTTCAAAAAAAAAATCAAAAAATTTGGATGGGATCCCGGTCGATTATCAGGAAAAATTCCCGAGCATGTTTTCGGGATTAAGGGAAAATCAAAAAAAATATTCAAATGCCCGCAAATTTTCATGGGCCTCGGATTTTCGGAAAGATTAGGTTCCTAAATTTTTTTTATAATTTTTAAATTGGTTCTAGACAGAAAAGATTCAGCAAAAATAAAAAATTCCGACTTTATAAAACGAGGTCGATAATGGCTGAACCCCGATTAGCCACCGTTTCTACCCCGAATCCATCAATCACTTCCCCGAATTGTTTCCCTGACCCCGGAACCCATCCCCGTTTCCGGGGTCTATCCCTCCCCCCGATCCACCCTGTTGTTCGCTGCTCACTTCCCCGCCTCAAGCTTAGTGAACTCAATCCCCCGGTTTTCTTCCCCGGTTCGCTTCCTCGTCCCCGGAACCGTTCCATTCCCCGGATTTATACATCAGCATCCCCGAATCGTTTTCTCGCGCTTGAAAGTGTCCTCCTCATCCAAGATTCCATCTGTGTTACCCCCGAATTTGTTTCCTCGCTCCCGGAACTCTTCTCTTCCCCGATTTCATACCTCGCCTCCCCGATCCGATTTCCTGTTCTCTGTCCTCGGGTTTTTTTTATGTATCCATGTCCCCGAATCGCTTCTCGCCCTCGAAAACATCCCCGATTTCATACATCCCCGTCCCCGAACTGCCCTTTTCGCCCCCGAAATCTTCTCTGTTCTACTTCCCCGCCGCCCCCGGATCATCTCCCCGCTCCCGAAACTATCCCCGGTTTCATACATCGTCATCCCGGATTTTTGCTCCATTTCCTTGCAAATACCTTGGTGCCTTCCCTTCTTCAAAAAAACCGGAAGATTTCTTTCCCATTTTTCTCCCCGATTCTCGTGACCTCCAAAACACTTTTTTGGAGTTGCAAAAAACGGCGAAAATTTCCCATTTTTTCCATTTTTATCGCCGTTCTCCCCCCCCCCCNGACCACACGCAACATTTTGAAGGAGAGGCAAAGGGTCGGAAACCACGAAAGGCCCAAGTGACGAAAGGCATAAATCACGAAAGCACTACGGAACGAAATAAATTTATGTTTAGGATTTATCAGTGCGTATTTTAAAAGGGGAAATGTGTTTGAAAGGCGGAATTACAAAATGCTAAAAGGACGAAAATGGGAAAATGTCGAGAATAGTACACAGTTTGTGCTTCGAAGTTTCGTTAGTTTGGATGTTTTGACACTGGCCAGAGATGTGGAGAGAGTAGAGAGTATATGGAGAAACAGAGACGCTGAATACAAAAGGCGAGAAGGACGAAACAACGATTTTTGAAGAAACAAACCCAAAAATTTCCAAAAAGAAACAATCACACCAACTCTCCGGCGTTTCGTTGTTTCGACATTCTGTAGGAGGGGGCCTGGAAATGGAGAGAGACACCGAGGGCCAGAGAGACAGAGAGAGAGAGAGATGTGTGCACAGATGAGCCGCCGCACCCCGTCGGCGGCGGAAAAAACGCGGCGGCGGCGGAGGAGTCAGATGATGATGGGCCAAAAATGACAGCCGCGGACCACCCAAAGCGGGGGCCAGGGCCCCGTCGCAATAAATTTCACCATCCGCCGCCGGGGACGACGAAGACGGAACACAAAGACTGACTGAGGCGGACGGAGGGGAGGAAGGAAGCGGAGGAGACGCGGAAAACGAACGATCAAAAACGCCTTGCGACGGATAATGCGCACCATCGACACAAAAATAAGTCGGAACCCCGCAAGCGAGGAGGAGGGAAAACGGGGACGGGGGATTGTTAGGGCCAATCGGGGACGGTGGATAGTTAGGGTCATTGGGGTTACGAACAACTCAGGTTCTCGGGAACAGGAAAACCGTGGTTGTGATGAATGTAAGGGTAAGTCGGGGACGGGAATTGAGACAGAACATCGATTTAGGTAGTTGTGTGTAGAAAAGATATAAATTTGTAGTCGTGGACGTAAAAACCGGGGTCCAAGACAGAAAACGGGGATGGTGAGAATCCAAAAAATCGGGGATGGATACTGATGAGACAAGAAATAGGCATTCGAATAATTAGGTTAATCAGGGCCCAAAAAGGCTATGTTGAGCAGATAAATGTATATGGAAGGATGGGTCGGAGACGGGGAGGATAGGTATGTTGGGGACGGGGACAAATGACCCCTTCCCTCCCGAATAACCCTGTAATGCCCCGTCAAAGATTGAAACTCTGATCTGATGAGTTGCGACAGCAAAATAGCAACAACCTCGACCATCATCTTGTCATCATCACACTCAACTATTTTCCAGCCCCGACCGAATATTGTGTTTAATTTTTTATTCCCCGATTTTAAGACACCATCCCCGATTCTTTAACCCTCGACTTTTCCCATCTCCATTTCCGAATTGGACCCTGAAATTTTCGCAGTCCTTCCCCGGATTACGATAGGTCACCTGTGCATGAACTCAACCCCGAAATCCTTACCCCCGCATCACCCCCGTTATGTCTACCCCCGTTTCCGAACAAAAAAAGCCTCCACCTACCTCCATCCTGTCCACTCTCGAAACTCCCATTCCCGGAAGTTTCTTTCTTCCCTTTCCCAAACATTCACCCCCGACATTCTTCGCCCTCTGTCCCCGATCCCAGATGACCTCCACCCCCGATTTTTTTTTGTTGCCGTGTTGCGATCGCAAACAANCCTCCAAGGAGCACACAAAAAGTGCGATGTTCGAGCAAAAAATCGCGACGGATGAGGAGGTTCCACCGCGCAGAAAGTCTGTTCGCTGTCTGGGTCCCCCGCGCGATCCAAAAAACACCATTCATTCATCCCCGGCGATCGCGATCGGAAGGAGAAGGAAAGGACCACTGGTTGGTGTCGTCTGTCTGGTCAGCGGCGGCGAGTGATCATCCGCATGATCCGCGCGGCGACTGCGCAATTTGTTGCGTTTTTGGGCAGTGACGCACAAAACATCGCAGAGATCACTGCATGCAGAATTTCTGCAGATGCAGGCCCCTTGTCCTGTAAGTAACCCCGTTGCTGAACCGGAAGGACCAAAGACCAAAAGATCAGCAGGATCAAACCGATCAAGTGTACAAAGGTCTTATGGTCCGGGGTTCGAAAAATATAGTTCACTGTAATTATTTTCATCCAACTAGTCTTGTTGGATAGCCTCGATATAATCCTGAAAAAATTCCCCGTCTTAAAACAATTCTCCTCTAAGGGTTCGAACCTTATGCCCTCCCTCCTGCTTAGACTCAATCATTATACCCATTCGGTCATCCGACAAATTTCCCACCTGGCTTGCACTTTTAAGGAAATTGCGCCGATTAATCCCCGAAAATTTTGCAATATTGAATTGCAGGCAATAGTAATTCTTGAAGCAGTTTGCAGGCGTGCCTTTCGGTGCTGCAAATTTCTGCAGGCCAATTGTAAAACAAATCACAGTAAGGCGAGCTATAAACTTTTTCTTCAAACCCATGCAAAATTTGCACCGAAATCCCCCTTCCGCAAATCGTTGACATGCAGCAGGTCTTGCATGATCCCTTGGCAGAACCTTTTCTGCACCACAAATCACTGCACACACTTATCTCCTGCAAATATTGCAAGTCAGTAGGCCTGCCAAAAACTGCAACCCTGCCAGCTCTGCAGCATCCCCTTTTGTGTCCCCTCTGCCGATTTTGCAGTATTTTTTCTGCCTTTTGCACATTTTTCCCTCAACCATAACTAAATTGGTTTTTGCCCTGACATTTTCAAGGTCCCAAAGCCAGACAAACCAGCAGACCTTGATCTTTATTTGTCCCATCAGCAGAACAGAAATCAGCGACCAGTCCAACAGCAAAAACGCATTTTCACAAAAATCCGATTTTCCAACCCTTCCATGGGGCTCATTCGACTTTCCCCACAGATCTCTAAATGCGTCTTTTTTCAGTTCCCCGAAAAATTCAAGTTTTCAACAGGTGGTTTTCCGTAAAAAGTGCCGCCTTTTTGGTCTTTTAATTTCCCTAAAAATTAGGTTTCCGAGCTGCGTGTAAATTCATTTTCCCCAAAAATCCGGGGTTTTAATCCCTCTAACATAAGTAAGCCTTCCAAAGAAATTCGGGTTTCAAATCCCTCAACTGGTTTTCCAATATATAAAATTTGGGTTTCAAAAGTTTGCTAGGTAGGTCCAACCCCTTGGACATTTGATACCTCGTAAATTTCCTCAAAAATTCAGTTTTTCGACCCCTCAAAATGATTTTTTCCTTAAGCAATTCGGTTCTTCCGAGTTCCTCTGTGTCTTTTCCTCCCGATAATTCTGGATTTCCAACCCCCTGGGTGGCCGGTGCCCTCGTAAAATTCATTTTTTCCACCCCTTAGGTGGTCCATGCCATTGTTCCTCCCTGTCCCCTCTGCAAATGGCATTTTTTTCATTTTTTTCGCGCCATCGGCGGAAGACAAACGCATTTTGCACGACAAATGACAAAAATATTAATTCAATTTCAAAGGGCCAAAGGGCCAAAAAATGGCCATGGCCTTGGCAATAATGAGCAGTTGCCACCCAAGAAGAAGTGGCCAAGGACAATGGGCAAAACCCACGCGAAATGAAAAAATAATGAAAATGAGCGAATGACATCGGGGAATGGATGATGGCCACACACACGGGGCCAAGGCCAACACCTTCGGGGTGGCCAAAAAATCGGAAAATAAAATTACAACAATTTTTGCAAGATTTTTTATATTTTAGGGGCCTAATGATGTAATTTCTCTAGGGTTTTGCCCTTTTATCCCTCAATTTTTAAGGATTTTCTGGAAATTTCCAAAAGACCAGCAGGCCTTCAGCCCCTCTTGGCTGATGAGCTTGTTTAGGGGGGGGGGTTATAAGCTGAAAATTTTCTTATTGGATTTTGATCTTTTAAGTGGCCATATGATGAAATTTATATGAAATTGTGAATTTTTGAGATTGGATGGCCACACACAGGGGGGGGGCCAAAAATCGGAAAATAAAATTACAACGATTTTTTACCGAGTTTTACGACCATTTTAGGGGGCTAAGGATGAATTTTTTATGGGATTTTAGGTCAATTGCCATTTATATCCCTCAAAAAATCCATTTTTGGAACCAAGGCCAGCCAACCTTCGGAGTGGCCAAAAATTGGATTTTTGATGTTTTAGAGGGCCCAATGATGTGATTTCGACGAATTTGTGGGTTCAATTTACAGGCCAAAAATCTATTTTTTGGAGGAACTTTCGATTGGCCACAGGCATTGAAAAATATTTTTCGGATTTTTTTTAAATTTCAATGGGCGGGCCAAATAAATATTGATACAACTCACAAGTCAGATACTGGGTCAGGTAGGCCCTTGGGGTTTTTCGGTTTTCTAAGGCTTAATTTTTTGGCATTTTTAGAGAGAAATTCTGACCTTTTTTAAGTTTTATTTTTTATTTTTGCATTTTTGAGGTCCATGGCAACCCATTGGGTGGCATTGTTTGCCCTTTAAACAAATTTTTTGTGCCAAAAAACGGCACGAAACTTGGGTTTAAACAACGAAAAATGCCACCCAATGGGGGGTTGCCAGGGACCAGGCAAAAATTTCAAAAAATAATTCCGTGACTATGGCCACATACATTTTTTGGGCCAAAAGGGCATTTGGCCAGACGAACAAAGGGGTTGCTTCTGGGTGGTTTGCCCCCTGGAAATTCGTATTTCTGGACCTATTTTCCTAGTTAAATCTTTAAAGATCTTTAGGCTAGGAATTTTTTAGGTATGTTAGGGGGCCTAAACGATGAAATTTTTTAAGAGGCCCTTTTTCTTCAAATTTACAACCATTAAAAGGGCCATAGACCTCAAAAAATTAATCAATTATTCCGCATGATCACCGTAAGACACAGTTTCAAATGGGTCTAAGATAAGAGGGGCCTGAGAATTTTTTTGAATTTTCGAGGGGGTTGACCTGAAATTTTCGAGATTCCCGAAGGACAACCCAAGCATTTTCTTTTAAAAATGGACATGCAATGATTTTTTAAGTTTTCGGAACTTTAGGGGTTAATTTTTGTATTTTTGAACTATTT
>LDKF01000172.1:58636-97057 GCA_001026735.1 Rotylenchulus reniformis | reverse complement strand
TAGTGTGCTTTTCCGAATATTTTTTATTTAATATTAATTGTTTATAATAACTTTTAAATTATTACATCCAAAAATGATTATTTTTATAGTTAGATTTTATTAAGATTTTTCCTAAGATTATATTAAAATTTCTTCATAATATTTATCTGATTTCGCAATAGCTTTATTTTTTACTTTTTTAACATTAAATTAATTATATTTTTTAATGATCATATTCTATAAAAAATGATCATTTTCTAGTCTCTCACTCCTCTCTTTGACACAGGTGATGACACCTGTAAAAATCCTTATTCTTTCTCACTTTACCCTATTCATTGCTATGATTCTGCCCTTTTATTCTAATGTAGTTTCATCGATCAATTATAAAATGTCAAATGGTAATTCATCTTTTATTTAATATTCATTATGTTTATAATTTATAATCATAAAATAACAATATTTAAAAATGATAAAATTGAAATTTATTATTTTTTTTATTATTATTATATAGTGTGTAGACCAAAAATCATGAAATCTTTTTATAAGTTAAAATAAGTTTATATCTTTTTAAATTTGTTTTTACTGTTAAATATTATCCTATTTTAAAAGCTTATTAATAATAGAAGAAAAATAAAATCGTTGTTTTTAATCTAATTTAGCTGTTACTTTATAGTATATAATTTTAATTATTAGTAAGATGAATTTTTTTTCTGAAAAATTGTATTTTGAAGAATTTTTATTATAGGTTAATTTAAATAGAAAAATATTATCTTCAATTTTAAAATTACCATTTATTGTATATAAGAACTGAATACATTATTATAAATTTAATTTCATAACTCATCATGTGAAAAAGAATATGAGTAATGCTATAATATTAGCTGGTTAAAATATATTTATTTAAACATTAAGATATCCTATCAGCTTACTAGAATGTTAATTGTATTATAATTTAAAAAATTAAATTAAATTTTTCTTACATAATAATTATTTTGATTTCTTTTTTGGATGAATATTAATGAATTCATAATAATTGACTGAATAATAGTGTAATAAGATTTTTAATTTAAATAATATAAAAAATAATTAGTTTTATTCCATATCAGCATGAATTTATTATTAGAGAAATTTCTCAAATAATAAATAAATAAATTTAATTATTTTTAATATATTAATAAAGATTGTTTAATTTAACATGATTACTTTTTTAAATATAATATTTTTCGAAAACGAGCAAAAATATTTTTTATTTATTAAAAATTATGCATCATCATTTTATTCTTATTAAATATATTCAATAATTATTATATTTTAATTATATATTTTAATTTTTAATTGTTCATTACATTAACAATGGTTCAATTAACAATTAATTTTGACATCTTTCACTACGGTATCTATTCAGCAGTTGTCAAATCTTCTATTTAATAATTAATTATAAATTTTTTGTTTTTTCATTCTTTGTATATTTTTTTAAAAAAATTTTGTTTAAGGAAATGCTTAAATCAAAGGGCTTAGTTTTTGCGCCATCCCTCTGCTTGGGATCAGGTTAATCAATAGAACCCAGTATTTTCTTTACAGCATATATTAATGATCTTTCATAAAAAAAATTTAATCGAATTTAACACTGCAAGATAAATTGAAAATTATTATTTATTTATTCAGATGGATAAATTAATTGTTATGTTTGGAAAATAACATATTAACATTAAAATTTTTTATATTATATTTATTTTTTATATATTTGATGTAAAGATATATCATGAATTTTTATTAAATTTAAACAATAGTTTTTTATTTCTAGCAATTTTATGATTATTTTTATGTAATTTTATTATTTTTAGTTAAAAAATTTTTGTACATTATTATTAGGATTTATGTATTCATTTTTATTATTTAACACTTTTTCTAAGTCTAAATTTTACATTGTTATTCTAAATTATTTACTTTTCTTATGAAATTTTCAGTTTTTTTAAAATTTAATGCAAAATAATAACCTTCAATTTATTCTATATTTTCCAAGGATTCATCAAATTAAAATATTAAATGTAATCTATTGATAAATAGAATTGTTAAATAGGATAATATAATAGAAAACTATTAATAAAATTTTTATTTGAATTTATCACGTAAAATATATCTCAAAAATGTATATTTATTATATAACCAAAATTTTTAAATTTATTATGTGTAAATCTTTTATTATGCATTATAAATCTCTACATATATTAAACCTTAATTTTTTATTTATCATTATCATAGCTTTACCTCTTTGAGAATTTATATATAATTAATATCCAAAAGATTATCCAATCTGATAAATTAACAACCCACACCCGTTTCCGTAGACCAGTGCGTAGAACGCATCGGCCTTTTTAGATATAAGTAAAAAAGTTAAGAAAAATCAAAATAAAGGCATATTATTAATTATAGATCTTTTTCATTAGTAGAAATAATATAAACTTTAAAATTTTTCAGTAATTTGCTTTTATATTTGACTTGTTGGTTGATTAAATTGGTATAATTATTTTGTTCTATCTTTATAGTTTTTATTAAATTTATGAATTCATTTTTTATTAATAAAAAAATAAATGAAATTTATATTTAAATCATAATTTGATCGATTATAACTGTTTATTATAAAATATTATTTATCTTATCCATATTGTTTGTATTATTTAACAGATTAATTTTACTTATATTTATAAAATATTTATAAAAAAGTTTATTTTGAACAAATGATTTTATAATATCTATAATTCTTTATTTAGTTAGTATTTTCAATAAATAAAATTTAAGTTTAGTATAAAAAATTATATTTTTTTAAGATTTAATAATTAATTTAAATATTAAACTTAATTTTAATGATTAAAGAAAATATAAAAATTTAGTGATTTTGCTGGAATTACATATTATAGATTACATAATTATAGATTATTTATGTAATATAATTTTTGGCCGGTCATCAACTAGAAATAAATTTTATTCATAATATATTGTATGTATTCAATTTATGTTGATTATAAAGTAAATTTTAGCTAATATATAAATATGAATAATTTTTTATGTTTAACTTATAAGAAAATGAGTTAAAATAATTTTTCTCATTATTCAGATTAATGTATATATAATTTAATTACTTTTTTAAATTTTCAATATTTTTTTATTTACTAACCCATATCATTTTATACTTCGTATTCAGTATTTCATCTTCTTCAATTTACTTCATAAGAAATATCAAGAAAATTTATAACGATTATATTCTCTTTCAACGATAAATATTTATTCTCATTAATACAATGTGATTTCGTTTTTATAAAATTATTTAGTTAATTTTATAAAGTTGATTAGTCAATTAGAGTCTTCTTTTTAAATATTTTCAAAAATTATTTTAATAATATAATTATGGAAAATCTAAAAAGTATAATAATTAATAAAAAAAATCTATCTATTGTCATTCTCCCCAAAAAGCGGATTTGATAGCCAATAATTGTCGTTAAGTTTATAGAAAATTTAGCTTGTTAATCGATTTAAAAATTATTAAATGCAAGAAATACATTATTCAAAATTTCATCATATTTAAATATTTTAATTTAAATATTTATTTGCCAAAGTTATTGGTCGTGTAATCGATCGCGGTAAATTTACTTTATATTTTTAGTTGTTGTTCATTTTTTTTAAAAAAAATTTCATGCTTACTTTGCGCAGTATTTTTCATATTGATACAAATTAAAGATATTTAAATAATTAAAATTTTTAATTGAAAATTAATTTTTTTTAATTTTCATTGTACATCGTGAATATCTTTTACATTAGCCAACGAAATGGTCTTTAATTATATTGATAAATTGTATGACATGGTGCATCATATTCAATTTATAATAATTTATTTATATCAAATTATTAAATAGTATTTTTTAGTAAAAATAATTATAAATTATTATGCAAATTTATATAAAAGATTTAAAATCAGTTTTGCTTTAAATGCATGGATAAAACAATACCTGGAAATTGATGTAAAATATTTGTTATACAAAAATATAACATTGTCTCGCTTCATAGAAAATTGGTGATAATTTAATTCATTAATGAGGATTCTTATTCTTAATTAGATAAAGTTTTATGTTTAATATTATTTTATAGTATTTACATTTTCTACAAAAAATTTCTAATGTTTATCATTATATAATTATGTCTTTACCAAAATTAAATTATTTATTATGTAGAATTTCTTAATATTTTTTCTAATTTATTCATTTGAATTTATTACTACTGATTGTCGTTATTTTAATATTAAAATAACATTAATAAGCTAATTTAAAAATAACCAAAAATTAAATTTTGGTTTATATTTGTTAAAAACAATTATTGATATTTGTTTTAATTTTTATTTTTCTAAAATATTACTTATAAATATTTTTATTTATTAATATTATTTGTAAATATTATTTATTAACGGATATGTATTGAGTTGTTTTTTATAATTTAAATATATTTAATTATTTTTTATAATATAAATATATTTTATTATTTATTGAAATTTTTTTATTTAAAATATTTTACTAGCAATTTTTATGATATATAATTCAAAATAATTTGAAAAAATATATAACCTACCTTTCCTTTAATTGGATTATAATCATTATATTTTTTTTCAAAATCAACATTAATTACAATTTATTATTTCATTAGAAATTTTAACATGATTTTAATTTTTTTGTTAATTACGTTATATTGGATTTTTGTTTGTTTTCTTAGTTACACTAATAACATATATTTTTTTATAAATATTTAATTTATTTACAAGTAATAAATTAAGAGTTTGATTTATTCATAATTTTTACTTGGGTTATTTTTATTTATTAAGCATTATTCAGAGGATGATTTATATTTTGTATTTGTTATTTGCTAAGTATTTCTTATAAAAAAATTATTATCTTGTTATTTTTTTATTCTATAGATTTAATAATAAGATTGCAACTAGCAAATATTTTATTTTGAATTTAAAATTTAAAATTAGTTTTAATTCATAAATTCTACCGGAACCAATTTGTAATGATATCATTCTCTATCTTATAAATTAAACTTAATTGTTATAATACATAAGCTAATTGTTAAATATACATAAGCTCTTCATGATTGTTGAAAATATTTGCAAAATATTTAAATTTTGTTATCTTTTTTAATAATTCAGGTTCTATAAAGCATTCCATAAAATTAAAGCTTTTTTAAGAATTAAAAATTTCTTATTTATATTTTTTATTTTATTAATAATTTAATATTATGCCCTTTTATAGATTGTGTAATTCCCATTTAGTGTTGTGCAGAACAATGAGGGCGATATAGATATTTTTACATTCAAATAAATTTTTTATGTAAAAATATTGTTGATTATACCCAATTTTTTAAATCTCCTTAATTTTTATCTAACATTTACAATGGATGATAACCTTTTCTGAAAGTTTTTTCAATCAAAATGTTTTTTCAATAAAATGATTTTCATATATTTTTGTTTTTTAGATAATTTCAAAAAAAACACAAATTTATTTTATAATATTCTTCTTTTAAATTCATTTATATTAGATTAAGGTTCACCAAAAAACTTTCATTAATTTTTTATTTCAATAATATATATTTTTAGGGATTTATTTTTGAATTTATTAATTTTTTGATGTTTAATGAATTAATTTATTATTTTTTTAATAGAATTTTTGTATATATTAAATTTAGTTTAATTATTTTTAAATATAGCTCATCAGTTTTAAGAGCACTTAGATTCTTAATGGAATCATCAGTTTTAAGAGCACTTAGATTCTTAATCCTATGTCATAATTTAATTTATTAAAAGTAGGAATATTTTTCTCAAAAATTGTTATATAATGGAATTAAATAATATTCAATTATGAAAGTGCTGCATAAAAAGCTCTATTTTAATTAATTTTATATCTATTTGTATTTTAATTATTAATAAGAATTATTTTTTATGATTTATATATTTGTAATTTTTTAAATATTTATATCGATTATATAAGTATTTATTCTTTCCAAAAATAGAAAATTATATAATGAATAAATTTGTATAATAAAAAATTGATAAATTAGTTTCTTTATTTTTTTAGGTGGAATGCACACTGATTTTTATTTTATTCAATTTATTTTCTGAACAATATGTTGTGTATTTGGTCGAATCGAAGACCAATCACAATAAAGAATCGAATAAATAAATAATGTATTTATCAGAATAAATTATTCAATAATAATGCGAATGAATCGGACAGGGAATTATATAATATGAACGGAATTGGAAAGTGAATGTGGGGAATGACAAATGGGAAGAAGGTGGATGGCTTGGGATCAAAGTTCATAGGGGAGGAAGTAAACAGTCAAAATGCCAAAGACAATTTGGATCCTACCCCAGTACCCAACATCTCCCCCTTTAAGATCATTCCTCCTCATAGCGTCTTCTACTTGGGTCCACCACAAGTCTCTTAGGGGCCCTCACATCACGCTTAGGTCGCATTTGCGGTGTTGGAAGTGGTATTTCCGGGCGCGGTGGACGTGGTTGCGCACGCGGAGCAGATGGCTCATCGAGCTCGATCGGAAGTCGCTTCCGAAGCTGATTTGCATGGCGGTGGACATCTCGTCCAAGTGACGGAACTGAGACCCTATAGGTCGGCGACTTACCTACTTGCTCGATGATGGTGCCAGGCAACCAGTGCGTCTTGTTGAAGCGGTAGTTCAGGAGGTAGACCGACTCTCCTGTGTTGTACACCACCGGCGTTGCGCCGTGTTTCTTATCAAATTGTCGTGACATCGCCTGGATGTACGACTTTCGCGCAGAATCATGGGTGTTCGGTGCCGGATCAGCCGAAGGATGGACGAGTGAAATTTTGGTTCGAAGACGGCGTCCCAGGAACAATTCATCGGGTGAATGTCCGTCGTCCTGTAGGCGAGAATTGCCTTCTCAGCCCAGTCCTTGCCTTCCGTGCTGCACTTCTTCATGGCCCTCTTGAAGGTGTCCACGAATCTTTCTGCCTGTCCGTTGCTCTGCGGGTGATACGGAGGCGTGAAGGTGTGCCGAATCCCATGTTCGCGACAAAATGCAGCAAATTCCGAAGATCGAAACTACATTCCATTGTCAGAGACGATTTCTTCTGGGATGCCGAGGCGGTTCAAAAGTGATCTCAGCGTCGTGATTGTCGCAGGAGCGGTTGTGCTGTTCATCCGGAATACCTCTGGCCACTTGGAGAATGCGTCGACCACGATAAGGTAGGTAAATCCATCAGAACATGGTCCAGCGAAGTCCATGTGTACACGCGAAAATGCTGAATTTGCCATTGGCCAAGGCTGGAGCGGAACTTTTGCCGGCGATTTTGCTGCCGATTGGCATTCTTCACATTGTCGGACAAGGCGTTCAATCTCAGAATTTATGCCTGGCCAATAGACGTGCAACTTTGCGATGCTCTTCATCCGGACGATTCCTGGATGGGCGATGTGAAGTGCCTTCAAAATCTTGGATCGAAGCGCAGCCGGAATGATGGTGCGCTGGCCGTAGACAAGGCACACCTTGATCTCTGAAATCTCTGATCTGTTCGGGAAGTAAGGTGCCAGATCCGGATTGGTGCACTTTTGAGGCCAACCGTTCTTGACCAGTTGGGACAATTCCTGCAGTCCCAACTGGTCAAGAACGGTGTCCTTGAGTGTCGCATCAGCGATCTCCATTGCTGTGACAGGAAGCGGATCGGTGGCCACCTCGAAGACTTCGTTCGCGTAACATTCCGTCTGTGAGCAAATGTTCGCGATGATTTTATCCTCCTCCGGCCTCGGGTACTTTGCGATGAGACGCGAGAGGACGTCAGCCTTCCCGAATGACTCTGTACTGACGTATCGGATATCGAAGTCGTAGTTGGTGAGGATCAATGCCCAACACTGGAGTCGACTCGCGGCATAAATCGGTATGCCTTTCTTGGAGCCGAAGATGGCCAACAGAGGTTTATGGTCCGTTTGAAGAACAAAGCGGCGAACATACAGCATGCGGTGGAACTTTTGAACCACGAAGACGAGGGCAAGTGCCTCTTTTTCGATCTGGCTGTAGTTCTGTTGCGCCGGCGTGAAGGACATGGAGGCATGCTCGACCGCTTTCTCGGTTTTATCCGGAAACATGTGACTCAACACTGCACCGATCCCGTCTTTGGATGCATCGGCGGCGACTATGATCGGCAATTTTGGATCATAGTGAGTCAGCAGAAGGTCCGAAAGCATGGTGTCCTTCGCCTTTTCAAAAGCTGTTTGATGTCTTTCGGTCCACTCCCATTTGACGTCCTTCTTGAGCAGCTCGTCCAGTGGCGCTCGCAACTCCCTCATTGACTTGATGAACCGCCCATAGTAGTTCAGGGCTCCCAAGAATGAGCGGAGTGTGGACTGATCATGGGGTACGGGCATTTTTCGAATGGCATCGGATCGTGATGGATCCGGACGAATGCCTTCTGCCGTAACAATGTGACCGAGGAAGACGATTTCGCGCTGGAGGAAATTGCACTTCTCAAGTTGGAGCCGTAGACCGAACTCCTGGATGCGCGCGAACAGCTTGAACAGAGCAGCAATGTGCTCATCCAGCGTTTTCGTTGCTATGATGGCATCATCCAAGTACGAGAATGCGCCGGATATTCCAGCCACCAGCTGATCCATGAGCTGTTGAAAGATGGCCGGAGCGGACTTGACACCGAATGATAGTCGTTCGTATTGGAACAGTCCGCGGTGAGTGTTGATTCCGCACAGTTTTTTCGACTCCTCATCAAGCTCAAGCTGCAAATACGCGTCACGAAGATCCAACTGCGTGAAATACGCGGCCCCATTTACGGATGCGTAAATGTCCTCTGGGCGCGGCAGCGGATGACGGTTGAGCTCTAGCCGTTCGTTGAGGCCTGTGCTGAAGTCCGTGCACACTCGTGTCTTTCCGTTCTTTTTCTTCACTGCTAAAATTGGTGCGGTCCAATTGCTAAATTCAACTGCTTTGATCGCTCCAATGGACAAAAGACGATCGAGCTCAGCATTAACTGCTTCAAGTGCACCATGTGGTACAGGTCTCGCCTTGCAGAATACAGGCTTGACATCTGCCTTCAGATGGAGGTGTGCACGCATCTTGGTGCAATGTCCAAGTCCTGGACTAAAAACCTCTTGAAATTCTGAGTGGAGCGATTCTTTGGTGCCGATGCTGTACCTGAACCATGCCGGACTGACGGAAGAAGCATTTATGACATTTGAGTTAGTCCAAGATGCGGTGGGAACCAAATTGAGCGCTTTGATCCAGGGAATTCCCAGTAGATCATGGCGGACCTTCTCGCTGACGAAAGCGATCAGTGTCTTTGGTTCGGATTCACCAACATTGACAGAGCATTCGAATTTCCCTTTCAATGGGAATGCTTCTCCGTTGCAGTTCTTAGCTTCAATTCCGGCAAGCGAAAGCTGTGGCTTCTTCAGTGTGCCATGTTGCGGAAGTGAGCAACACGATCTGCGCACCCGTGTCCACTTTCATGATACATTGGATGCCATTGATGTGTACTTTTAGCTTCCACCATGCAGCATCATCAGTGTCCATGGCCAAGCAACTTGCGGAAATTGAGACCGTATCGGCCGTGAGAGAGGCGGACACATTGTTTGTCTTGGCCGTTTTCGGGTTCGAACTTTGACAAACTTTTTCTAAGTGTCCTTTTCTGCCACATTTTGGGCACATGTTGAACCGAAATTTGCATGCGGAGCGAAAGTGATCCTTGACACCACAGCTGAAACATCCACTGTGTGCTTGCTTTGTCTCCGGCTTTTCATAGCTAGCCTTTGGAGCAGCTTTGGATTCACTCTTATGCGGTCCCTTTTTGCCCTTGTTCCTCTCTTTCCACTGCTGAGGTCGGGTTTGCACCGCATTTGCATCTTTCGAAGTCGACTGTGACAATGATTGTGCGCTGTCCCGGATGAGCTGAAAAGCTCTACACTCTTCGCCAAGTGCTTCTAGGGTCATTTCTTCTTTTTTCTTTCGCTTCTCCTCCAGCAGCTGCAAGAATTTTTGACGAAGGTCGTGGTGCTCATCGCGCAGGCCTACGACCATGATCAGGCACTTCATGGTTTCCTTGCTCAGGCTCATGTCGGCATTTTCGCAAAAGGCGTTAACTTGGGCGACAAACGCGGGAACATCCTGATTTGGCTGCTGTCGGAGCCGTAAACACTCATAGCGACGCACAAAAAGTGAGCGCGTTTCGCCAAAGAGCGCGTTCAGTTTGATGAGCACGTCCTTGATCAGGCGAGGACGGGAGGATGCTGTCGCGAAAACGTGTGTATTCCGCTTCGCCGAGTTTGCCGATGAGGAGGCGGAACTTGGTCGATTCTGCCAGGTATTTGCCATCGTCCTCGATGAGCGAGCCATATCGCTGATACCATTGTTCGAAGGTCTGGCCTGCCTCAGGGTCATAGAGGAACTTCCCGAGGCGTGCATCCAGCGATGTGGTGAGCGTGGCGGCACTGGCAAGCGCAGAACCTTGTCCCAGGTTTGCATTGCCGAGTTGCTGCGCCAGCTGCTGGAAACTATCGATGAGCTGCTGCAGCTGTGATGGTCCAAGCTGAGCCATTTCCAATCTTTTCAAGAGAGCCATTTCCAATCTTTTCAAAAATTTCAAGAGAAGCGAAGTGCGGGAGGAAGCGAAGTGAGAACACTCTGTACGACAATTAGCGCCTAGCTAAAAGTCGAGAGTGCTGCGCGTGGATGACCTGGAAAGTGTTGCCTAAACACTAAATCCAGGAGCGCAAAACAATGCTATTGTAGAATGCTTTTCAGCAATGAAGTGTCGAATTCGATCGATGAGAAGAGACGAAGATTTCCTGTCAGAAAAATCTAATTCCAAAAATTTTTAGACCTGTCCGAAATTCCAATCGCAGGGTTCGAGCTGACTGCGCCAAATGTTGTGTATTTGGTCGATCGAAGACCAATCACAATTAAGAATCGAATAAATTAATAAAAGTTTATTTGTCAGAATAAAATAATAATAATTTGCGGATGGTCGGACAGGGGAATATAATTATGAACGGAATATAGTGAAAAGTGGGGAATGACAAATGGGAAGAAGGTGGATGGCTTGGGATCAAAGTTCATAGGGGAGGGAGTAAACAGTCAAAATGCCACTACCCCAGTACCCAACAAAAATGATAAAATCACATTTCAATACATTCTAATTCTACAATATTTCTAAAATCTCAAGTAAAAACTAAGTATCTACCAAAGAAAAACAATTAGTTAAAAAACAGTTACAATTAAAAATATTCCTTTATCTAAAAATATTGAATTGAATAATTAATTTTTTCTCTAAAGAAAATTTCCTAAATTTTAATTACTGAATTGATATTAGAATTTTTCATAATTAAAAAAACAGATTATTATTAAAAAATACCCTTTATTAAAAAGAAAATTACGAATAATAACATGTAATAATTTTATAAATTTATTTTGATAATGAAGTCAATAAATTCTTTTTGTTATCAAGATAATACTATTAAAATATGCACATATCATTCGCTATTTCTATTTTTAAACATACCTTTTTTGTTATAATAAACTTTTTAAAATAATTATTTTACAGTAATAAAAGGCATTTTTCATAAAAGGAATACAAAATAATTAAGTTTGAAATAAAAATAATAAATAAAAATATTATTGGTAATTTTTTAATATTAATTTTATTTACTAAGTAATACTAAATGTTATTTAATACTAAAGTAAAAAATTTTCATTAAAAATATTGATATCCATGAGTTTTTTGATTTTATATTAGAACAAAAAAAAAATTAAAACAAAATTATCTTTTGCTAAAAGCTGTAGCGATATAGAATGATCGAAGCCAATTTTTAATAATGTTTTTAGCGTTAATTAAATGGATCCAAAAGAATTCCATCATAAATCAATGAACAGAAGACAATAATGTTGCATTGTATTGCATCACAATAACAATTTTATTCATCTAATAAGGCAAAATATAAGTTGAGCAAAAAGATTTTACTTGAATGAGTAACAATTTAAGTGTTTGATAATACAATTGTATATAATAATTAATTTAATTAATTAAAAAAATTTAAAAATAAATAATTGCATTGTATTGTAGTAAATTATAAATAAGATTAATAATAATAGATCATCAATTATTTTTAGAATAGAGCAAACTAATTGATTAATTAATTCATAAATAAACGGAACATGATAGATTCCAACGTTTCGTAACATTTCTCTCCATAAATTATTGGCAGGAGCCCATCTGGGAGGCTTAAAAATCATTATTTTAAATTAAAATCATCATTATATAATCAATATTTCTATAAAAAACCAAATTATTTAATTAAAAAATTAAAAAATAAATATATTAAATTATAGTAAATTAATAGACAAGATTAATAAGATTAAATCATATATAACACATAGTTTATTAAACGAATAATAAATGAAACATAATAATAATTCATAAATGTGATTATTTTGTCAATAAAACAGAGAAATTTAAATAATTTTTCATAAATCTATGAGCAAAAGCATCAAGTCGCCTTCAAGAAGGGCGCGCGCTAGCAAGGAGTAAAAGCATCCACTCGCCTTTGGTGGAGGTGGGGGCTAGGTTTGAGGTTAGTATTACAAATGCTAATAATTTTTAATCCCAATTTTTTCATGTATTATACACATGCACATAATAGGAAATCGTTGTTAAACAATTAAAAATTCTTGTAAAAACAAATATATCAACTATAAAATAAAATAATAAATTATTATGAGGAAAATGATGGTTTTATTTAAAAAATTAAGTAGATAAAAAAGTATTTATAAAAATAATATTAATATAGTCAAAATTTGAAAAAATAATCATAAGTTAATAATTGTACTAATAAATAAAATAATGATTTTTAAACTAAATAACAAAACTTTAAAAATTGTAAATATGTAATAATTAATATAAAGAAGAATAGCTATTTAAATAAAAAATAAGTGTTTTTCTATATAAATAAAAAATAAAGTATAGTTATTTTAAATTGAAAATAAATATTCCTGAATAAGTATTTATTTATACTTGTTATACAATGTAAAATATTATACCTATCATTTTAGAAATTTAGCGTTTAATTAAAATATTGTCCTTAGAATGTATATTAATTGATTAAAATTTTTTTATTTAACATAAAAAATTCTTTTTAAATACATAATTTAAATAATATGATTAAATTAATAGCATGATAAAAAACTAAATAAATAATAATTCGATATTATTAAACAAATTAAAATTAATAACATTGCTTGACTTCTGAACAAATGTATGATTTTTTCAGTAACTTGATAACAATTTCGGGATGTAACTTACAAGATTGCTAATTACTAGGTCGTTTCATAAAAAATGGCCGTTTGTGAAGAGTCCAATGTAACTTTTCAGTAAAAGCTTTGAAATAACTTTTGTTTTGAATATTCTATTCTTTTATATGTTTTCCATTATTTTCATAGCAAATTAATTCAACAAAACCCTTTTTAAAAATAGTTATTGATTAGAAAATGACTGATGGTAAGGGTAAAATTCAATATCTGTTTACACATCCAATTCAAAATCGGGAAATATAAGCGCAGCCTAATTAAACTTTTAGAAAATATTGATAAACGGATGCCATTTCTTCAGTTAATGACGTTAAAATGATTTTATAAGTCCCATATACGACATAAAAGCACGAAATCTTAAAGGGGGTTCGAAAACCCATACACCAAGGACAAAACAACTTAAATCATCAAAGAAAAGTAGCATGCAAAAATATTGCGTGCATAATTATAGCGAAGATATAGGCCTATCATGCTGGAATAGCAATGATTCTAAAAAATTATTTCGAAGGAAAAATTTTGGTCCAATAAAAGTCCGTTCACTGAATTGTTCACCAAAACAACAACGAGAAACAACTTGTCTTTCCAACATGATTAGGCAAGGAAATTTTAAGCGATCAAATTTTTGATTAATTAGGGTGGAAGGGTTCTTTTGTTTAGGACATTTTTTGCAAAAATTTGATTGGTTAAAGCCCAAGAAAATTAGATTTTAGTCCTTTGACTCAATTCATTAAAAATTTGGTTTTTGTGATTTTTTGGGACTTTTTCTAGTTCCATTGATTAGTAAATTACTCTTATATGAGTCTTATTGTGATATATACAAGCTATATTAAATAATTCTAGGCGATTTTAAGCAAAACAAGGTTGCTTTTGAACCTTAATAGAAAGTTCGTTAAATCCATTCCCGAAAAACGGCCATTTTTTATGAAACGACCTAGTAATTCCATAATTTATCAAAATAAAATAATTTTAAAATTTTAAAATACCATTATATAGAAAAATAAATTAAATTAGAATAAATATTTTAAAAAATTTAAAATTTTAAAAAGAACTTCCAATTCTTTCATTATGAAAAAAATCCAGATTAAAATAGTTTCTCTTATTTTTATTAATATATTTTATTAAAGAAATTTTAATATAATGCTTAAATTGATCAATATTATTACCACACAAATGAGAACCACATGTTCTCAGTAAAGATCTTATTCCAAAAATTGGGTGTGAGGCCACCTAGTGTGGTCCACCAGCTACCTAAGGTATCTCATAATAAAAAATATCATATATAATTTATATTAAACAATCTTTGTAAATTGTTATAAAATTTTTTGAAAAATATTTTAACAAATTCATTGATATCTAAAAAAATATTGCAGTAAAAATTGGACAACCCACTCATTTTTTAATTTAAATATCATGTATATCGGCAATGTTTATAAAGTTTCATGATATATTGTAATAATACATGATATAATAATTTCAACGCACATTTACATTCATCCTAATATTTTTATTTTTTCTGCATCGATTCAAAAGATTATTATAAATTCTACTACTAACTAATTGCTATAAATAACTTTTAAATTCGTTGAATATACTAAATTACAAAATTACTAACTTCCATCGGATTTTATGTTGTTAAATTTAATCTTTTCTTTTTTATTAGATAATTATTTAATGTTTATAATTTAAATAAAAATTTTACGTAGAATTTAAAATTTCACGAAAATTTCTAATTTTATTAGCATAACTGTAGTAAAAAATTAAGTATGAAATAGTGCAAGGCCGAGTTCGTGTTAATTGAATTTTTGATCGCATTGTAATTCTGTAGATGATCCATTCGCATAATTATAATGTTCCTGATACTAGAATATTCACTTTTTTATAAAAAAATTAATATCATTTAATTTATGTCATTCATCAGAATATAAAAATTAAAATGAAATACGATATAATTTACAAAAAATAAATTAATTATATTTAAATGGATTTATTTTAATACTTAGTACTTAGGTTGAAAACTAAGTTTTGAGGGTCCTCAGATTGGATATTTCAAAAAATCATATCTTTGTATTTTCGCTAGCAATCCTCTTGCACTTAAAAAAATTTTTTTTTATAGATGAAAGTGTCCTCTTTCATTTTGTCAAGAAAAAAACTCTGCTTCATAGTTTAAAAAGTTATATTTTTTGCGTAAATAAACCTAAATTCGCATTCGACCATATTTTTCTAGGGTCCTTAACTGAACTATTCCGCTAAGTTGGAAACCTAAAATTTGCATTAAAAAATAGCCCAAAGTACCCTCTTTTTTGGCAAAAAAAAAAGAAAATTTTTAGTAAAATTCAATAAGAGTGATATGAGGTCGCCAATATCCCTCAAAATTTTGGGCATTTTCTGGGGTCAAAATGAGAATCTCAACTTTGAGACTTTTTCTAATGCATAAACTATTAGGATTCATATTATGGTGTTAAATTAAGCTAAATGTTTCAAAAATTCAATTCTCTTAACTTGTTTTTGTCATTTTTTATTAAGAAATGCTTTTTTTTGGAGGGCTGGCTCAAAATCGATGCCTCAAAAGGATCCATCATAAAAAATTAAATAGAAGTTTTTGGAAGTTCATTTTTGCCCATATTATTAGACATATTATGCTCTAATAGATTGCCACTTGAAATGGTTCTTTAGCCCATTTCATAGTTGAGAAATATTTATTCCATTTTGTTCATAACAAAAAAGACCCCAGGATTTATTTTGCTTCTAAGTCCCTTGAATTTTAATCACCACGTATTCTTCTATATGATTTTATTTACTTGGTTTTATTGATTTAATATTATACTTTTGTTTTATTACTATTATTTCAAAAAGTTTTAAATCATTGGCAAAAACAATTTAGAAAAGTATAAATTGAAAAAATATTTATTTTTTATCTTCTTCTTCAATTTTCTAATTTGAACATATAATTAAAATAATTCTAACAATGCCGTTGCTCTCATTAAATTTCATATGTTATATATTCTGGTTCAATAATTTTAGTTTCTTGAATTTTTTAAAAATATAATTGCAAAAATCCTATTCATATGTAAATCATAAAAAACTAAAATTTTTAAAATTTTTGCTTCCAAGGTCAATAAAAATTTAAACATTAAATTATTACGAACCCAATAAAAATTCAAGTTAATATTGGCATAATAGCAAAAAACTTGAGATCGAAAATTGAGATAACTCTTTTTTCATTTTTTTAAATGGAAAATAATTCATTTGAATCTATTAAACGAATATTTTGTGAGACGAATTCCTTTTATCGATTTTTGGGCCACAACCCATTCACAACATGGATTTGTCATCATTTTACTGATCATTCCTAAAATTAATTCTTAGAAAAATTACAGTAAAAATAATTTCATTTTTTTTGAAAAAAAAAAGAATTATTTTGCATTAAAGAATAAGAATAACATAATTTATAAAATAATATATAATTTTTTTGAAAAAAAGACTTTTAATTTAATTTTTTTTGAAAATTTATTATATTCTTATTAATTAATTTGAAAATTTTAATTAATAAGAATAAATAAATTTAATTTTTTTGCCATAATCTCATTAAATGATTAAATTTTTAAATTACCAACGAACCTGTAATAAATAAAAGCTGGAAAACATTCGAAATATCATATCGAAGCGTTGAATGCCTAATGTGGGAAAAACCACTATACCTATTATATTAATTATCAGCCGCAATATATTAAAAATAAAATTTTAAATGCTATATGTTAAAAATTTATGAATTTTCAAAATGACGAAATTTAATTTTTCTTTAATATTATTAAAGGTTCAAATTATGACGAAATGTGTAAAAATATTTATAAAAATTCAAAAATGAGTGAATGAGAAAAAATTATTAGATATAAAAATTTTCTGCTTTATTTTATGTAAAAATCATTTGTTAACTTAGCGAGTAAAATCACAATCTTATTACGAAAAAAAATTAAAAAATATTATTATTTGTTCCATATTTAGAATATAAATATTTAAATTTAAAATTATTTAAATTTTTGAATTACAATTTTTAATTATATTTTTAAATAATATTTCACTAAAAATAAATCATAAAAATACGAAATTTTTCTTACTATTCAAATAAAGATAATAAATGAAAAAGAATTCATAAAAATGGTAGCCAAAATTCGAAAAAAGTATAAATAGCATAATGAAATATTATTATTTGATAATCTTTATATAATCTATCTCAATATTTTCATGTATTTTTTTAATACTCTATCGGTTAAAAATAAAAGAAACAAAAAAATTACAAAAAGTAAATAAATAATCTTCACCTGGCCATATATTCACCGATAAAAATAGATAATATATAAATTTAATTTAAGTTTGAAACAATGCTTTCAAAAATAATAAAAAATAAATAATTCAATATACAATCTAAAAAATAAAAAAATATATTTTAGCTGAAGAAACACGAAGGATTCGAGAAACACGAAGGATTCGAAGGATTCGATTCCCCGATAAACCAGCAGGCCCTACAAGTTGTGGCGTCCCAACGCACAGGCAGGCATGCATCCTCAGCAACAATAATTTAATAACTACCTATAAGTTAAAATCAATCAAAATTAATTGGTTTTATTAGCCAGCTCTACTATTTGATGAAATTATAATAGTATTATTTACTGATAATATATATTTAAAAAGTTAAATATTATTAATATATAAATTAATAAAAGATCAAAAAATAATCTTAATTGTTATTTTTTGAGTATAATAATTATTAATTTATATAAAATAACAACTAAAATAATGAAAAGTTTTATATATTATTGATATTATAGTTGAATTGATTTTAACATAATGAGATTTCAATTAAATTAGAATTTTTTATTTTCTAACTAAAAAATGATTTCATCTGAGAAATTACTTGGTCATTTGTACTTCCAAACCCAAAAATGCCTAAGGCATTATTCTTGATTTCTTAACATGTTTTTCAATGTTTAAATAATTTTTATATTAAATTAATTTAATGGATTTTTTTCTATAATTGTCCTGTATTATTATAATTTTTTATTGATTTTACTTTATATGTTTTAATTAAGTTCATCACTTTAGATGCAAAAATTATTTTTATAGTTTAGAAAAAGTAGATTCTTTTATTTATATCCAAATTATTTTTATAAATTTTTTAGTTAAAAGATCGATAATCATTATTAAAATTGACTATTTTTAAAATATTTTATGATAAAAATTTAATTCTAGATCACTTCAAAGTATTTAAAAGGGCATACCCCATCCACTAGCAAAATTAAAGGGCACAACGCAAAGAAATTATCCAAATTTAAAGATTTATGGAGAGAGGTAAGATATAAGTGAAAATAAAAAATATAATTTTAAAAGAGCAAATTAATTTCTTAATAACAAATAAATTATCAAAAGAAATAAATTTTATAACCTACTAATTGATATGCGAAATCAAACTCGAAACGACCAACTATAAAATAAACATGAACTTGCAAATATCAAAATAATTATTCGACAATTAAAAAACAGAAATTTAAATTGATGTTACAAATTTTAAAATAAAACAATTTAGATAATCCAAATAAAAAGGTTCACCTTTTTAATCAGTGTCCGCGCATTCATTAAAAAGAATTTCATCTACTCAAATTAAAAATAATAGACACTTACTTATTTAACAAATAAAATAACAATAATTCTAACAATACGAGCTTTTATATTCTTTACTAGCAACTCGCAAAAATCCTGTAAAGTTAAATAATAAATTATATATATTAGAAAGTGATTTAATTTATTATGTTCCAAATTTTGTACTCTATTATAATAAAGATTTATTATTTCTTCAAATTTCTTTAATCCTTTTTATATTATTATTTAGGTGTAAAGAAATTACTATATAAATCCAAGTATCATTAAAATTTTATCCGTAATTAATATTATTAATATAATCAATAATAAAGGAATAATTATAAACGGCAAGAAGTGAGTTTCCAAACCAGCACAATCTAAAATTGATTAAAAATGACAATCAACATTTCTGCCTCTCAAAAGAGATTAGGTACTCTCCTTTTCAACAGCGTAATATTTTCGTAAAATACTAAGTATAAATAATATGCAAGAATTTAATGATTCCATCTTTTTCAATTTTTTTATGGAAAATAAAAAATATTTCCCAAATATAAAATTTAAAAAAAAAGATCTATAATTATTCAAGAATAAAATAAAAAATTTTTAAACTAACATTAAAAAAGTATCAATTAAATAAAAATTCATCATAAATATTTAAAATATTAGTAATAATTTTAACAATAATAAATCTTCTTTATTTAAATTAATAAACCATGTCATTTAATTTTGTACCAACTAGCAATTCACATAAATTAATATTAAATTATAATTATATTTAACTGACCTAACAGCAGAATTTTTAATCTAATAATTAAATCAATCTATTTTAAATGAGATTAAAAATTGGATTTCATTGCAATTATGATTTTTCCATTCATTTTATCTCTTGTGCGCTATACCATGGTTGAGGGATATCATTTATATCAAAAGGATCCCGGCCATATTTAAATTAATCCAATTCTTTTTATAAATAAATCAAAAAATCTTCATATTTTAAAAATTAATATAAATAATTTTTAAGATAATAATGCTATATAAAATAATTTTGAATCAAGATATGAATTATCGATTTTTTAAGAAATTTAAAAAAGTTTTAGAAATCTTCGTTTAATCGTTTAACTGAAGAAAAAATGATTATATACTATATAAAGTAAAGATTTATTCTTATTCTTTTTATATATTTATGGTTCTTCTTTTTTAAGTTTTTTATAATTTCATGTGCATTTGAATAAATAAAAAAAAATAATAAATAAATAATAAAAAAAAAGTGAAAAATTATTCAAAAAATTATAATTGGAATAAATTTTGAAAACATAAATTTATATAATAAAATTGTTTAAACATAAATTGGCTAATGAAAGAAAATATTTAAAAATCTTTTAAATTAATTATTTTTATTTTTAATCAATTTCATCAAAAAATGGCCCATTAGAAGCTTAAATTTATTATTTTTAATTTTTTAGTACATATGAAAATAGTATATAATAAAATTTAATCTCTTCTTTTTTAATGTTTTCTGATTGTTATTCTCTTAATTAACTAGGATATTTTTTATATACATTATTTTTAAAGATAAATTCTTTATTTTATTAAAAATATTTATTTTACTCATCGTAATTTCTTAAATAATCACATATAAAATTTCATGATAATAAAAATGATATTTTTCCTTTTTTTAATTTTATATTAAATATAGCAGATGTAATGCTAATAATTTACTTGTGCTTTAATGGCATTTAAATAAAAAATAAAAGTTTTAATTTGTATTTTAAAATTTTAATACTTTTTTTATATATTTTTCATAAGACCAATCCAGAACATAAAATTTTCTATTATTAAATATCGACATTCTTATTTTCATTATAAGATTATAACTTATAAAAATATTCTTATGTAATTATAATAATCAACAAATGTCTAAAAATTAACAATCTGTTTTAACATATTATTTTAATAATATTTTTATCTTAATTTAGATTATTCTATACATCTTAAAACTATGAGAGAATTTAGACTCTTTATTTTCTTATCATAATTCATAAATTTACATGCCAATTATAGACTTTTAAATTAAATTTGATTTTATAGAAATTTTTGAACTGAAAATAGCGACAAATATTTTTCATTTCTAGAAGATTTTTTGGAATAATAATAATAAAAATAGTCCATAAACTTTTTCCATTTATTAAAACAAAATTTTTTGAGTAACAAATTATTTTATTAATATTATAATAAATTTATCAAAAGACTTATAAATAAATTTTTATGCGATTTTTTTTGATACTTTTCTGGTTTTAATTCGAAATTAATTATATTTTCTATTAATATTCAATTTAATTAGCTCAATTTATTTAACATTAAATAATATTATCAAAGCATTTGTGGATTTGTATTTATGAAAAAAATGTTCCATAGAAAGCTCCTTTTTCTTTCGAGACACGGACATTAGCGATAGTTAAAGACTTGATTAAATAAAAAATTAAAGAATAAATTGTTTTTTTCTTTTTTCGTATGATTTCGCAATAAAAATTTTCTACTTCAGATATTAGTTAAAAATTTACTTTTCACATTATTATGGTGAAAAATGTCGATTTTCGCATACCCAGGATCAGCTTCGCCCACATCCGGTAAAAAAGAATATATTTTTAATTTATTTAATTAAAAAATTACATTTGATTTTTCAATATGAATTATAATATATCTTAGGCATAATATAGTAATTAATTTTTACATTTTAAAATTTGTATTAAAAATTTTAAGAATTTATAAAATTATAATTTGTTTTCACCATTTTTATATTTATTTATTACTATCTTATATGAATTAATAAAAAAATATATTTGTATTTTTGAAAAAGATTTTTTTGATTATGAATAAAATTAATTTTATTATAAGGAGAAACTATTATGTTTAAAATGACAAAAATAATAATAATATACTATTATTTGATTGGATTTTTATCCACTTTACTAGCACGATTTGATTTATTGTTTTAAATTGTATAACAATAATTTTTAAAGACAATATAATGAATAAAGCATATGTCCTTATTGATGCACTATTAATTATTTTATTAATTTTACTACAAACAATAAATATATCAATAATTGCATTAATTAAATCATCATTCTTTAATTTTCAAAGTATTATATGTTATTTTTTAATTATACCGTGTTGAAATATTTTTATAAATTTTTCTCAAAGGATGGTATTTATATACAATCTGGGATCATCAAAGAAGCAAAAAATTTATTTATGGATTATTTAACTTTTTTGCGCTTGTAATTAACCGTGAAAGATCACGATTATGATTATAATTTTATTATTTAATTTTAAGATTTTTATGAAATTATTATTTTTTAATTACCTACATTATATTTAAATTGGAAATATTAAAATAGAATTTAAATTAGAATTTAAATTGGTCCTTAAATAGTAGCTACGATCAGAATAAGGTTGAATTGGTATCTATATCT
Organism: Rotylenchulus reniformis; assembly: GCA_001026735.1. Classification (NCBI taxonomy): domain Eukaryota; kingdom Metazoa; phylum Nematoda; class Chromadorea; order Rhabditida; family Hoplolaimidae; genus Rotylenchulus; species Rotylenchulus reniformis. Next base: position 74,584 of record LDKF01000172.1, on the reverse strand, counting down.
ATTTTAGAGTCTTTCTACCATGAATATATAGCTTAGAAACACTTGGGCGACCCAAAAAAGAGAAATCATAAAAAAATATAATAAAGTTTTATTTTTTAGAGGGGTTTAGTTAAACGTTTATTTTTGAATAAATAAAATGGATTAAATCGAATTATAATTATTTAAGATTGAAATTTTAATTTATTTTTAATTAAAAATTAAAATCAATATAAAGTAAAATTAGTTCCATATTATACATTTTTTCATTTAAAAATCATTCTTTGTTATATGAGAATTATTAATGAATTTTTCTAATTATGTAATTTAAATTATTATGCAGAATATAATTTAAATAAATAATTATGAAATAAAGAAAAAACAACTAAATATTATTAAGATTTTCTAAAAATAAATGAATATTGATGTAATTAATTTTTTATTGATGGTTTGGTACCTCTTACGCTGTTTTAATCATAATTTATTCTTTTATTAATATTTAATATAAAAATAAATATAAAATAAGCGAGTAAATATTAAGCATAAAAATTCAATACCATTAAAAAGAATAAAATAATTTTTTTGGGTATAAAAATAATTAAATTGCAAAAAAAGTTAATATTTAATTCATTGATTTGAATACTATAAAAAAATTTCAACATGCATCTTTATTGCATTAAAAAAATAAATCAATAAATGATATAGGTATGCTAAATAAATAAATTAAAAAATTTAAATAAAATAATTTTTTGCAGTTTTTTAAAATAATTCTGAAAACAATAAAAAATAATGCAGATTCTAAGTAAATAGAATAATTAAAATTAATATCATTGGTGTAATGTGACTTGGGATCATTGGTTTATAAAAAAATTGATGAAAAAATTGAACAAATTTACATATAAAAAATTTAACTCAGAAATTAGGAATTAAACCATAAAAATATTAATTAAAATTCTATATCAAATTACACAATTAATTTCTTTTCTTATTCTTAATTAAATATTTAAAACTATATAGCATATATTTTAATTTATTACAATAGCATTTATTAACTGTAAAGCAATTATTGATAAAATTCTAGAAAAAATGTAAGTAAATTATTCAATTGAATTAAGAAGTTTGTACAACCGGATGACGCGGATCGCCTGATTTGAATCCATCAGATCCCCATTTCGCCAAACGTTCCCGCCCCCTTTTGTCATTTGTCCCTTTTGCTCGATCCGACCCCTATTTAAACTCGCATTTTCACATCATTCTTCAGTCATTTGTGACATTTGCACTCCTTAATTGTTGAGCGCATAAATTCATTTTCCTTCCTATCTATTTTTGTGTTATTGATCGGATCCAATTAGGACTCCGCATTTATTTTTCCACATATACATCGCTCGCTTGTTCTCGAACTTTCCCTAGTTCGTTCCAATTTTCAGACTTTCTCCTCCCTTTTTCCCGATACCTAACCCCAAGGTAGAATTTGGCGCTCCCGAGTTGCACTTTTGCCTGCAAAACAGGAAAGTTGCCTAAGTGGAACGAATTACAGACCTTTCAAAAAATAGTCGAGTAGCCCAATTATTTTTTGTTTGTAATCCGAAAATTCTGAACAAAAAACACAAAAATGTATGGAGCCCAATATAACTCACCACAATATCTTGGTTATATTCATTTTTAATAATTATTTTAATAATTTAAATTACTTTATTACATTTATGGGTAATTTTTTTTATAAGACCATCCAAAAATATAGTATTTCTTATCAGTTTCAAACTCTACGGATAATTCTTCTTTAATATAAAATAATTTTAATGAGAAAAATTTTTTATATTTAAATTTAAAAAAATTAGAGGATTGCTTTATTTAATTAACACAATTTGATGACTGCATATTAAAATTTTTTCTTCTCTTTTTTATTTTTCATTCAAAAATACTAAATTATTATAACTAAGCATTTAAGAATAGATAACGCGAAATACTCATTGATTAGATAACGGAAATAAGATCGCGAAATAATTTGAATAGTTAACATGGAATATTCATGATAGATAACGCGAAATATTCGTTGAAATTCTTAATATCTTACTAAAAAGGGTAATATATTTGAAAAATTATATAAAAAATTATTTTTTCTCAACTTTTTAATGATTCAATGATGCAGTATTATTCAGTAATCTTATAATCTTACACTTTTAATATCTGTATATTGCCCCAAAAAATTTATGGAATAATTTTATTTAATCCATTATTTAAAAAAAATATATTTTAAAAAAGAAAAATAATTTAATAAAAGTACATAATAAATAAATAAATAAAAAATAATAATATAAATATTTTTAAAATTTAATATAGCCACTAAAACTTTCATTCTCACAATTTCAGAAATCATGACTGTGGAAAGATAATGTTGACGGCACAATCTAATAGTAAAATAATCATTTTATTATGTTAAATTCATGATTCATGCAATCTTACTTGAACATTATCTTTCAATTAACTACAGATCAAAAACAATTATATCATTAATCAATACTATTTTATATGGCGGATTTAAATAATTTAGACATGATAAATTTCCATGAGAAAAATAACATTTTTTCAAAGAATTACATTATTAGTTATGCAATTTTAAAGAACAATTAAATAATAAACAATTAGCAAAATATAAGCAATACATTAATTTTAAGCACAATTATTTTTTTTTATTATTTTTACAATAGAATTTTTTACCAATCCATTTCACTAGGCCACATGTCGGCGTGAAATCGCATTAATTATCTAATCATTTTTATAAAATTTGTGTTGGTTGTCCCTATTTTATAAAATTTTTAACATTCGCTATTTTTCCTTTTTTTCTTTAATTTAAATAGACAGATAATTTAATCTTTATTTCTTTTTTTAGATGTCATAATTTTGGCTATGTAATTTTTTTAATTAAAAATTATCTAATGCTATATGTATATTGCTATATCAATTTCCGAATATTTATTAATTAATTATTTGAGCATTATTATTAATTTTTAATTATCGATATATGCCATTTTTCATTAAACTATTTCCTTTGGAATTTACAAAAAAAGATATAAATTATTTCTGCCATTATATTTAACAGGAAAAAATTAATTCCAGATTTTAATCAACTTTATTATTTATTCTCCAATGATTTATTTTTTTACTTTATTAAAAATTATTTAATAATCTCTTTTTAATCAATTCATTTTACTGAATTATCTAATTAATTTTTATTATATTTTGACAAATAGAAATTTATCCTTTTGGAATATACCTATACATAATTCCATTATAGGCGTTTGGTAAAAATACTAAACTCATTATGGGGATTCACCGCCATTTGATGGAATAAGAGCATCGATAATACATCAATATTATTATAATATAATTAAAATTATTTATTATTTTTATAATATTGGTTTGAAAAGTAGGCGTAATTTATTTTTGAAATTTTTTTATAAATCAGGAATTAACTTTTTTTCTATACAAGTAACTTTTAAAATTTATATAAAAGAAAATATAGGGATAATAGGAAGAAAGAAGAATATTCTATAAAATTTTAAATTTTTGATTAAAAGTTCTCGTTTTTAAAAAATCTTTATTAGTATTTATTTATTAAATATAAATGAAATTTAATAAACTAGTTTAATTATTTTTTACAGCTTTAAAATTGTACAATAATGTTTTTTACAGCTTGTTACACCTTTATTATGCACCTGAACCGGGCTTGTCAACCATAGTACATGTGTTCACCCATGTAAACCAAAAAATAAATAAAATTTATTATTAAATATATAAAATAAATTTACTTTATAATCGATAAAAACCAATTACAATTCAAATTACAATTCAATATTATACATTTACAAACGATTTGCATTTTTTAAAGTTTATTAAAGATAATATCCTGCTAATACATAATTGTATTAAATCTTGCATAACTTTATTATTAATCAATTAATTGATAATATTTCACTGCATTTTTTATAATAAATTGTTCTTTATTAGATCATTGCTTAAAATTGAACTCTGTTCTAGCTCCTTTTACGAGAATTGGAAAGAAGCAAATTTTTAATTTTAAAATATTTTTATGGGAAGTATCCAATATAAAATTAAAAAAATATATAAATTCTGATATAAATAAATTTGCTTATTTTTATTTTATTCATAAAATTTTTATTTTTATTTATGTCTTTTAAATTATAACATGTTATCAAAATAACTATTACATTTTTTGTAAAAATAAAAATGAATATTATTCTATTATTTAAAAAATTTCTGCTTTTTTGTGGTCGCAGGTTGTTTTCTATTTTATTTAATAAATATTTTACTTAATCCACAACTTTAACCAAAAAGTTTTGCATTTAATTGCATCAACAATTAGGACAATGTCGAACGCCAATGTGCTAAAGATAACAGCAACATTTGCAGCCAACAACCACTCAAAATTGGATGGCCATAAAATGCTTTTCTCTCTTAATGAAGTATGATTGCGGATCAAAGAATAATAAAATGTTGTTATTATATTCTTTCTCTAATTATATAGATTTACATATTTTTAATTAACATTTTTTAAAATTGTCAATATATTTTTAATGAGTATTTTTTATTTTTATAATAGTAAGAATATTAATATATTTTACACATATTCTGATGATAAATGAATTCAATAAAATAGGTAGTGAAATATTTTTTGTATTTATATGAATAATTATACTTTATTTAATAGTTTTGTAATACTCTTGCTTATTTTATCTACATTATTATATTTTTATTATTGTAAAATTTGAAAAAAATGAATAAATATTTAAAATATATATAATTTATCTTAATTTATTTTACAGTATTATAATCATTTTTTAAAGTAATTTGATGAAATAATACATAATAATCAATAATATACAATTATTAACTATATTTAATGAAATTTCCCTTTGGTTTTTATTTATTTTTTCTACATTTATAATTACAAATTAAAGCTGATGTCTATATTTCTTAATTATTTATGTGACTTCGTTATTATTTTATTAATTAAGATTTTAGCTTTATTATAAATAATAAATCTAGAAATTCTTCTGATTCTTCTTAAAATTTCGACATACAATTTCTGAAATATGTTAAATAATTTCAATAAAAATAATATTTTTTATTTGAAATAAAAATTAAAAATATTTTTAAAAAGATTTAATATATTTAAATTTTTCATTAATCAATTAAATATCATATTTATTCAATTAAATATCATATTTATAATCAATTAAATATCATATTTCATCCATCAAAATTTAATTATTTATAAATTTTAATTCATTATTAATAATATATTTCATAAATTTGGATAATTTTTCATTTTTTATTGCATATAGAATATTAAATTACTCTCTTTTGCATTGCAATATAAAGTAAATTGTCTCATCTTTTTATAAACTTATTTAAATGTTCAATTGGTTCAAATAACCAATTCCCTCCAAACCACAATTATTTTAATGGAACTTTTAAATATATTATATTATTTAACGATTAGAAAGAAATTATGAAATATGCAAAATTAATAAACAATATGCATAAAATTTTTAGTTCTTGCCATTTTAAATGTATTTTTTATTATATTTTTTGCACATTTAATTATTTATAAAGTTTTATATTATTTTTGTTTGTTACTTTATTTATTTTTTAAAAAATAATAATTTATTTTTTGCAATTATTATTAAACTAATTTTATCTAAAATTAAAAAAATTAATCGACTTCATTTTTATTTTTTTAATGGCTTCAGATTAATTTAAATCGAGAAACTAATATTAAATTGGATTGAATATTAAATTTTTAAATATTTTAATTTTTTATTGACCCGGAATCATTTTATTGATTAATAATACCATAATATTATAAAAAGTGAAACTTATTGATAAATTTTTGAATAAATTTTTTTATTCATCAATCATCAATTTTCATTTGGTTCAGAAATATTCAGAAAAAGTAATTGTTTTCAGTATCATTCAAAAGAATAATTTTTGAAATCTATTTTTTATTTATCTGATTCATATTTTAAAATTAATTATTAATATATATTTATTTTCATACGATTATTTAATTTTCATTTTTTGAATAATTTTTAATTACAACAAATTTTTTATAGTGAAAAAATAGGTGCTCTAGTATAATTATTTTTATATTCTTAAGATGACGAAGCGATTCTCCTTATCCTCCTAATCAATATATTTTTTTGATTGATTTACTATTTTATTTTATTTAATTTTTTTGGATGATAGTTATATTATGGCTGAATTAATAAATTACATATTACTTTTAAAAATACTCCTTTAATCTATGTATTAAATGCGATCGATTTGACTCGCAACATTTAATTGCTCTAGAAAATGCGAATGTGTGCCGAAAAATTCCCCCAGATTTCAACTGTCTAATATCAAATGAAGCATATACCAATAATTTGAATGTTTCCATTTATTTTTTACTATTCTACATGCGATACATTAATTTTGATCTATTTTTTACTCATTTAATAAATAATTAATTTTGATGACATAGGGTGTTTCCACTCTGGTGATTAAACCAGATTACATATTTTCAATTAAAATTTAACAGGTAATTTCTCAATTTATTTTTTAAATAGAAAGTGATCGGTCCTTATTAATCTACAAGTTATTATTTTATACATTGATAGATTTACTCAAATAAGTTGTTTATTATAAATGCATTGTTTAATAAATTTATACTTTTATTATTTTATATTATAATAAATCCATTCGCCCTAATGAAGACGTGATAATTCTGTTCTAATTTATCCAAATCTTTAGCTATATATGCTTTTTATTTCGTGTCAATCCTTTATATTTAATTACTGTCCTATAATTAATTAATTTAAAAAAAACGATACGAGCGCTTTTTCAATAGATGAATGGAATGTTATTTTTCATTTTTCAACTTTTATAAAAAATGACATTTGAAAAATGGATTAGTGGAAAGAATTTTAAGAAATAATTTTAGAAAGAATTAAGTTTTTAAATTTTTATATAAAAAACTAAATCTAAAATTATCACATTCCTTTAAACTATTCTATAGTAAATTACGATTAGTTAATAAAATTATATTATCAATATCTACTGCTATAGGTATGAATATATAAAATTAATTTATGCAGAAATACAGAAGAATACATTTTACTATTATTTAAGTTCAATATAACAATATTTTTTAATGAATTGGGTTGAAAATATTATTCTTCTTTTTAGTTATTTTATTAATATAAATTAGTTGTATAATATAAATTAGTATTTGATATTTTTTATTAAGTTTAAATTTAGTTTAGTTCACGGCAATTTATTTTATCTTAATTTTATATTATCATTTAAAAAATTATAGCTTAAAATTAGCAATTCAAGTTAATCAAAGTATAATAAACTTATATTGATTCAATAAGTTTTAATTATATCCTTCCCTAGAACAATGAGGCTCAATAACAGACAACTACAACTTTGAAATGTTTATTATTTATTTATATATTTTATTTTATTGTTTTCATATAATTTATAGAGCTACAATATTTTTATTATAAATATATAAACATTAATAATAAATTTTTTGTTAAATAATCAAGTAATTATTTATTAAAAAATTTAAAATTATTATAGTTAAATTATATCATCATCGAAGTTATTTATATCTAGCTAATCAATCAAAATTTCTTTTAAACTTTTTTGGTAAATAATATTACAGGCATATTATGTGAAATATTAGGTGATTTAAAACATTACATCATTGCATTATTAATTTAGATTTAATTTTAATTTATTATTTTCTTTTTTTAAAGTTATTATAGCGCTTTGATCAAGCATACCTATTAACGCATTATTTATAAACTATGCGGTGCTGAGACTTGTCGTACTTTGTTATATCCACTTCCAGAAATTTATTCAATTTCATTTTTAAATTAAAAATTTAAGATACATAATATTTAATTTTGATTATTTAAAATTATTAAGCTTTAGAAATAAAAAATAAAATAAAATAAAAAATATTGAATTTATAAAAAAATTTTATTCCTTTTACCTTTAATAATTGAAATTTTTTAAAAATAAAAAAATGTTTTTAAAAGTTATTATATAACATTTACTCTTATTAAATTTAAAAAAGAATTTCTTATTTCTCGTAATTATACTATCAAAGAAATTAAATGAATTTATATTAAGAATAATTTTTTGTTAATTTTTCTTCAAATTTTTATATAATTAGTATAATAAAGATATTAATTATTTTTTAATATATTTTTTAATCTTAATACAAATTAAAAATCAATTAAATTCAAGATTTATTTTTTATTGCTTTTATAAAAAATTTATTCCTTTTACATATAATAATTGGAATTTTTAATAATAAAATTTTTTATTTAACTTACATTTATCCCATATAAATTATATTTTTTTAAGTTATACAAATTATTTAATAATTACTTGCCACATAATGTAGATATGTCAAGTAATCATTAAAGCTTTAAATATTATGAATTTAAATTTTAAATGTAATGAAATTTAACATTTTTATAAATAGATAATTATTTTTAGGTTATAAGAGTAATATATAAAGTCCATTAAAAATTTAGTGTATTTATTAGTAAAAAATAAAATAAAGAAAGGACAGGATAGGACATTTATATTATAAAATTATTTAATGATCATATTTATTAAAAATCTTTTATATTGTCTTGTTTTATCATGATATTAAAATCACAGATTATTACTAGTAATTTGGTATAAATTATATTTAAATTATTTATTAAATTAAATATAATTTATGTCCTTTGCGTGTGTTTTTACGGGTTTAATGAAAAGATGAATCCATTTAATTTTTTATGAAAAATTATTTACATCTTATGATTATTATTATTTTTTATTTTTTATTTTCTTATTTTAATCTTTTTAATTCAATACATAAAATATTATTGTTTAAAAATATTCTAACTGTTATTATTTGCTTCAAATTTTTTCATTGTTTTTGTCATAACTTTTGTAGAGAAATAATTATTAATTTTTCAATATATCCAATTATTTAAATTTTATAAATAACTTTTTAATTTTTTTCGTTTAATGATTTATAATTTATATGTCAATTGAGCATTATGAATTTTTAAAAAATTATTATAAAAAATTAAAAAAAGTTTTTCAGTAATTCAATACATTTTTTATATATAACTATCCTAAACAAATGGCCTGCTTAAAAAAATTAATCAAATTCTTTTATTTTTGTATACAGGGTGACACAAAAGTTTTTGCACACATAAAATATTAAATAACTTTTTTATTAATTGATCAAAGCACAATCAATTACTGTCAAAAGATGCACAACTTATATAAAAATTAGATTAAAAAAAATAAAAAAAATATAAAAAAATCGACGCAGGCACGCAGCTCTTGAATCGGAATTTTGCCCCATTCTTTAAGAATGGCTTGTATGAACGACTCCAAATTTTTATGAGCAGTAGCACAGGCCCTGGCCTCCAAAATGGCCTAGATGGAATAATCCATCGGGTTCAGATCAGGAGAATAGGGAGACCATTATTAGGATGATAAAAATCCGGGCAAATGACTCAGGCACCAGGTCTGAACTTCGTGAGCTCTGTGGGTGGGTGCTAAATCCTAATAAAAATTTTCAAGTCCTAAAAGTAGCCTATAGAATGAGGTTTAAAAACACGCTAAAAAATTTTCCCATAAATAATAATCTTAATTGATTTTGGCCCATGGTTTCATGAAAAATAGGGTTTTTTGTCCCTTGATTAAATTCAGCCTAAACCATAACTGAAGCTGCATGTTTGGAATATCTGACAATATGGTTAGAAAGAGGAGGATGTTTTGCCCATATTCTATCCCTTTAACAGTTTTGATAGAGCTCGAGTGAAAGAAATTTTTCGCCCGGGAGAAGGATTTGGGGTACCTGCGTGCCAGCATCGAATTTTTTTCGCGCGATTTCCTCTCAATTTCTATTCCAAGGGTGACTATTTTTAAGTTAATTTTTATATAAGTACCCTATTTATTTGCGCATCTTTTGACGCTATTTGATTGTAATTTGTTCAATTAATTAAAAAGTTATGAACAATTTAATGATATGCAAGACTTTCTTGTCACCCTGTACAAAGATTTCCAACACTTGACAATATCTACTACTTTTTATTATATTCAACTTGAATAATTATTTTTCCTTTATAGAAAGTTTTAATTATAGAAGGATAAGAAGACCATGTAAAATTCAAATAATTATCTTTTCAATAAATAAAACATTTTTTTTATTTACAAATTAATATCCAATTTACATTATTAATTTTGCCTTATTTTAATGAATTTTTTGCTTTACTTTTAGTTTTAATTAATAACCAATAAATGTAATTAATCTAACTTATTTTAATTTATTTTTGATTACTTTTATTAAAAATATTTTTATATAGTTATTTATATATTGCGATTTATTTAATATTTTATTATGCATTGCGTAATTTATAAAATATTTATATAATTATTACAAAAGATTGCTTTACATTTTATCATGTATATTGCATGGAAAATTTATTAGTTAGAATTTTATTATGCCTTTTATTTTTTTCCATGTATTAATAGTTTTATTTTTTAATTCTTAAAGATAAAGATTTTAAAGATTCTAACTTAATAATAAAACTTAAAAACATTTTAAATAAATGTTCGGTCCCCAAATCAATAAAAGACCAGAAGTCCAAAGTTTATTGAAAGGGTCGAAGCACAATACAAATAAATAATTGTATAAATAAGAGGGGACCTAAAATGGGAGACAAAATTAATGTGAATATTCGGGGCGAACAAAATATGAAAATGGTGAAAATGAATGAATGGGAAATGGGAATGGAAGGAATTTATTTGGGCGTCATTAGATCCAATATCGATCGACGGATGGCCAAATCCACATTCAAACTCGGCGGCAATGCCCCGAACACCTCCCCTTTTAGGATGTCCATTCACGAAGGGCTGAACCGGGCCGGTGGTCTTCTATCTCGCCTGGGGTACCGTCTCTGTTGCTCCCCATTCTGTTGATCATCCAATCCCCGATCATGGTCTCCATTTTCGTTTTGGACTTGATCCCTTTGTCCTTCTGGTTGTCCCAGAGGGGGTTGAGCCTCCCGGGCTACAACAGGGATTTCGACGTTTGGCTCTGGGACCATCGGTGGTTTCGGCAAGTTGAACACCTCATGGAAGACCTCCAGATGTTCATCAGTGCTCCCCATTCTGTTGATCATCCAGCCCCCGATCCTCATCCAGATCAATTCTGTTTTGTTCCCTTTGTCCTTCTGGTTGTCCCAGAGGTGGTTGAGCCTCCCGGGCTACAACAGGGATTTCCTCGACTGCTTCTGGTGCCATCGGCGGTCTCGGCAAATTGAAGACTTCATGGAAGATTTCCAGTGGATCTTCGGTGCGATCAGCGGTTTGACGGGGTCTGAGCTGTTTGGCATGAAACCGGTTGCTGGAACCATCGGCGAAGGACACATCGTAGATAACTCCGGTCCGACTTGCGATGCTCCCAGGGCGCCAACACTGCGAAATCCGCTGTCGGGCGAAAACCTTGTCTCCAATACCGAAGTCCCGCGGTTTCGTTCCGAACCGTCGGTTGAATCGCCGCTCCATGTCCTCATCCCGATCAGTCGGTTGCGCCGGCTGAGGACTCAGCAAATCCAAAGTTGTCCGGATTTTCCTCCCAAGGAACATTTNACTTGGCTGCTAGCTGGCAGGGGTCACAATTTCTGACCAAAACCTCGATTTCTGTGTCCAACTTCGGCCAATAGATGTGTTGCCGGGCCAGCTGCTTCATACGCTTGATTCCCGGATGGCCTTTATGGAACTGCTTGAGGACTTTGGACCTCAATTTTTCTGGAATCACGATTCTTTCGCCGTACATCAGGCATCCTTTGATGACGGATAATTCGTCTTTTCGTCGATGGAAAAGGCGGATTTCCTCGTTTTCCGAAGTCATGGCCTTTTCATTAGGCCAATGATCCGTGGTGAACTTGATCACTTTTTGGATGGTTTCATCCCCATTGACGGCCTCTGCGATATTCTGGAACTTCACTGGCAGATTTTGGACAGCCGCAACTAGTACATTCTCCATCTCAGACTCGATTCCGATGGACGCGATCACTCACTCTTCAGTGTCATTGTCCTTGGGGATCAAACGGGAGAGTGCGTCCGCTTGTCCAAAATTATTGGTGTTCACGTATTCAATCTGGAAATCATGAGCCAGCAGGATCAGTGACCAGCGCAGAAGCCGATTTGCACTTGTTTGCCGAACCCCTTTTTACTCCCGAAGATGGCGAGGAGTGGCTTATGGTCTGTCAGAAGGGTGAATTTGCGTCCGTAAATCATCTTGTGAAATTTTTGGACCGCAAAAATCAGCGCAAGACCTTCTTTCTCAATCTGAGAGTAGTTCCGTTCTGCCGGAGTTAGGGTGGACGAGGCATGTGCAATGGCTTTCATTGAGCCGTCGGGGAATCTGTGGGAAATCACAGCCCCAATGCCCATTTCGGATGCATCAGCAGCGACGACGATTTCCTGTTTTCGGATCATAGTGAGTGAGGAGCAATTCAGATGCCAAGATCTCTTTGATCTTTTTGAAGACTCTTTGGCAATTTTCGTCCCAATTCCATTCACTGTCCTTCTTCAGCAGATCGTTCGAATGAACCGCATATTCTTGACAAACTGTTGGTAGTGGTTCACCATTCCCAGGAAGGATCGAAGTGTAGGAATGTCGGTGGGCGGTGGCATCTCGGTGATTGCTGTGATTTTCTTAGGGTCCGATCGGCGTCCATTCTTGTCGATTATCTGTCCGAGATACTTGATTTGATCTCGGAAGAATGAACATTTTTCTGCCTTCCCCATTTCTCTAATCGTTTGAACACTTCGTTCAGGTGTTCTTGGTGCTCTTCGGCACTCTTGCTGACCACGATGACGTCGTCCAGGTAAGCGGTTGCGAACTCAAGACCTGCCAGAATTTGATCCATAATTGATTGGAATATGCCCGGTGCAGTTTTCACTCCGAAGGGAAGCCTCTGCAGCTCAAAATTCCCTCGGTGAGTCTCAATGGAGCACAGCTTTTTCGACTCTGCGTCCAGCTCAACCTGTAGATACGCGTCCCGTAGGTCAATCTGCGAAAAACATTTGCCTCCATTCAATGTGGCAAAGATGTCCTCGGGCAATGGAAGCGGATGCTGGTGATCCTTGAGAGCATCATTCAGTCCCGTCGAATAATCGATGCATAAGCGCGCGGATCCGTCGGCCTTCTTGACAAATTAAATAATGAATTTAAGTTTTTTATTTATTATTTTTTATTTATTAAAACTTTAATGCACTGAGAAGATAAATTTATAATTTTTTATTTTTGAAATTTATTGTTAGTTCTGTTCCACATTGGCATAATATGAAATTGATGAAATTTTTTGATTCTATGAAAAATGAGCTAAACTAGCCTTAAATTTTTAGCTGAGTTAAATATGCCCTAATTTTTACAACATAAATTTTAGCAATAAACAAATAATATATTATATAATATATATATTTAAAGGGTATAATGATAAAAAATTTATTGGAAATATAATGATAAAAAATATGTAAAGAATTTATTTAACAACAAAAATATTTAAAATGGCATAAAATATAAGAATAAATTCTTCGCTGAAATATATGAAATAAATTTATTATACATCATTTTTTCTTCTTTATTGTTATCTTAATTATTAATTTCATAATTATCTCCAACAATATTGGATATTGGTTTATTTATTGTATAAATAATATGTATAAATTTTAGAAACTATTTATTTTTTAAAAATGGTGAAAATTATATAATTATTAACATTTTTTAACTCGTTACATTTTAAGTAAAATATTTATATTTAACTTAATTTATTTAAATTATTTATAATTAATTATAATTTTTATTTTACAATTAGCAATATTTAATCAATTTTTTGAGAGATGTAAGGGTGAAATAGAATGTTAACTGCTGCTTATTGTTCTTTTGTATTTGGTTTTATGATCTAATTTTATAATATTTTTAAAATTTTTCATATATTTTTTAGAAATTTCTTTCTATTATATAAAGTCTTCTATTTAAAAATAATTAGATTCTTTCTATGGATTGAGTATTTAAATTATATTTAATAAATTCATCATTTACATTTTCCAATTTAATTAAAATAAATTTAAAAAGGTGACTTTTGGGAGATTTTTTTGAGTATTAAATAAATAAATTCTTTTATATAATTTAGACTTTGATTTAAATTGATTATTTTTAATAAAAAAAATTTATTGATAATTTCTTGGTTGAAGTTGAATTATTACAAAACTTGGTTTATATAAACTACTCCTTAATAATCAGCTGAATAATTGTATTTCTATAAAAAATTGTTCATATAAAATTATATTAATTTTCTTTTCATCTATGTTTTAGATTATTCTTTTTAGAATCATATTTTATTTTCTTTTTACTACGTTGACATTTTTATTTTAATAAAAATTTAGGCAGATTTAAATAATAAAAAATATTTTTTAAGGATTGGAAATATTTATAAAAGATAACATATCAAATTATATAATATTTTAAATCCTAAGATTGAATGTTTGTTTGATATATAAGAGTCTTAATTGCATATTATTTGAATGATCTATAATAGCATTTTAGTTGAATTTGAAATAAGTTTTATGAATTCATTACTCGCGTCTTTAACATATTCTAACGATGTTTTCTTAAGGATATTAGCTCAAGTTTGTTTCACCTTAAATTATATATATTTTTTGTAATTTTTTTTGTATATGTATCATCTATATATAAAAAATAAAATAATAAATATGCCATTAAAATGAATGGTAAGCATGTTTTTCGGTCACTGGTACCAAGTGGAAATGCTTGATAAAAAATTTTCAGTTGTAAAAAATATATTTTACTTAATAATCATTAATAAAGTAAATTATTTTAATATAATACTAAGTAATTTTAATATGACGAATTATATAAAATGATAAATTAATTTTTACTAACTTTAGTACCAATATATGTTTTTGCAAATACAATTGCTTTTATATTAATAAATGCTTTAACAAGTTGTAGATAAAGTTTATATTCTTGATTAAGTTTCATTTTTTGTAAAACTTAATTTTTAAATTAATCTTGTATATTGAATTTTCAACATTATTTACCTTCGAAAACATTCAATTTTGAAATATAAGATTAATTATTTAATATCAATAATAATTTTATACAATTAGATGTATTATAATTTTTACCAAAAATTTGCATTTCTTTTTCCAGATATCCACCTGAGCTGTATTGAACCAAATTATTCTTTAAATTAACTATTTTACTTGCTCTTTGCATTTATCATGTAATCAATTCTGTTTTCATGGTATTTCTTGTCTGATTTAAAAAACTTTTCACCTATCATTTTTTAAATCTTATTTAATAATTTATTTTTTATAAATTTTATAAAAAAATTGTTTTATTATTTAATTTATTTTTATTTATTTTAATGCGGTATTATTAAATTGAATAATTTTTTTCTCTGCTTGATTGAATTAATATAATTAAACGAAATTTTAATGAAATATGAAAAGAAATAAATTCATTGTTAAACCCTGTTAATATCCACACTTAATAATGAATATTATTATCGTATAATATAATTATTATAAGCACAAGATAAAATAATGAATATTATTATCGTATAAATATAATTATTGTAAGCACAAGATAATTTTTGCAAATTAAATTTATCTACAAAAATTATTTTTGAAGATATAGAGAATGTTTTAAAAAAGAACAAAATTGAATATTTATTTTCTTTATACTTATTTTATTAATTTTAAAATGTTATTTATGTATAATAATATTTTAAAAATTTTAACCATGTTTTTTTAGAATAGTCCAGATTGTGCCATTTTGGGGGGGGG
>LDKF01000172.1:42279-53385 GCA_001026735.1 Rotylenchulus reniformis | reverse complement strand
ATATTTAAATTATTATATAAACGGATGGTTGAACTAGTTTTTATTCTTTTATTATTACATTACAGATTTTTTATTATTACAGATTTTTCTAAAAATTAATAATAAAAGAAATTTTTAATTATTAATTTTTTTATAATTTCTATTAAATCTTAATTAGATAAAATTTAGAATTTTGTAAAATAATAATCTAATTTTAGTAAAAATGATTCAAAAAGGATCTCTAATTAATTTAAATAATGAGATTCCTTTCTTTCTTTTGGAGATTTCCCCTCCGAACGCTAGGGCTGTATGGTGAAGCGGAGCTGGGATGACTTATGTTTCTTTGCAAATAAAATTTAACAATTTTTTCATTATATAAATTTTAGAGGCAATATATTATTTTTTTAATAATTTTAATTTTTCTGTTTTTCAATAAAGAAAATAAAAAGAAAACAAATCTTGATCAACATTTTTTAAATTTTATTTATTACATTCATAACTAAAATTTTAAAATTTTATTTTTATAATCTATAATATAACAACTATGATAATATTTTTGATATAAACAATCCGAATATAATTAATTTATATATTTGAGGAAGATTTATAAACAATACCAATGAATCACATTTTTTTGAATTAATTAAAATTTATTTTAAAATAAAATAAAGCTTTCTTAAAGGGCATGCATAACATTTTAAGATTTTGTATTTTAAATTTTTTTAAAATATATTTTTAAATAAAATTATTTATAAATATTTTTATAAGATTTTTCAAATTTTTCTAGCCTATAATATGTTTATTTAGATCAATTTTATTTTGAAAAATATTATATAATCTTATATATTTCGAAAAATATTCTCGTCTATTCAGGAATTTCAGAATCCGTTCATTTACTAATAATTAATATATAATTAATTAATTATAATTAATTATTTATATAATTAATAAATTATAATTAATAATTAATTTCATAGTAAGAAGTTTTTTCTATTTATTTTAAATTAATTTTTTTTATAAAAATTTATTTCACAATATTTATTGGTTTTATTTAGCCTTTTAAATGAAAAATTTTAAAAGGGAGTGTCATCAGTATTATGCCCACTTAGATTCACGTTTAATCTAATTGCAAAAATGAGATCAACTTTTTCTAGAAAAAAGGTTATATTTAATTTTAATCTGAAGAAATAAATAAAATCCATTATTTTTTTATTTAAATTTTATAATTGTCTTACTTTAATTAAAAAGAAATTAAATATATATATATATATATAGCTTGAATTTTTATTTTACAAATTTAGGACATTTTTAAAACTTTATAATAAATAAATTTAAATCGATGACATGTTCTTTTTAAAAACGATTAAATTTATTTTGCTAAAAATTTGCAAAAAAAATTCTATATATTATAAATGATGTTTAAACAATATAAATAAGTAAATTAAATCAAAATAATATCAATGTAAATTTAAGATAATCGGGGTTATTTATTCTAAGCTTATTGGTTATAAAATCACTTTTCTAATATCTAAATAAAATATAGAACGTAGGTTTATTTTTTTTCAGTGCGTTCCGTTATTTCTTTTATTTTTATTACATTTTAATTTTTATTTTATATTTAATTTTTTAATAATTTTTGCATATTATATCACATTTTTATAGTTCCAAATTCGATTAGTCAAAAATAGTTTTTACTCGTTTTCTTTGTTAATTTTTGTACACTTCTAATTGTTTTGTACACTTCAAAATTTTGTACACTTCTATAAATTTCTCCACCACTCATCAACATGCTTATTTCCGCAACTGCATTTTGTCCATATCATAAAATTTTGATGGCAGCATACTGCTGCCAGTGACCGTCCAAAGCTTTTTCCACCAAATTATTATTAAATTGATAATTATTATTAATTATCAATTAATATATTACCTTAATATAATCGTTAATTTAAACACATCATAACCTTTTCTTATAGATTTCGACACCGATTGCAAATTTATTATTATTATTGTAATAAAAATATCTTTTATTTTTTAAAAAAAAAAAGGATAATAATAATAAATACTTAGCATAAAAAATTATTGCATTATTATTGCATTATAAAAAATTATTGCATAATTGATCTCTTATATAGATTCTTTGATTTCATTGAGCACGTTGTCAACGTATAGATGATATACGTCGATTCGTTGTGCCATTAACTTTTTTTTTCAAAAAGTTACTAATATTTAAGATAATAATATTGTATAAAATAGAAAGAAAAATAGTCAATTTTAGATTTAGTTCTTTTTTAAATTTTTTAATTTAATTTTCCATTAAAAGAAAATTAATTTATTTACTATTTAATGATTTTACATTATTTTTATATGCTTCGATTCCATATATTTACATAAAACATTTTCTAATCAAAATTATAAGCATCTTAATAAGACTCCAAATATTTTATTTAAATATTAGATATTTCTATTTTATTTAAAATATATAAAAAAATTATAAATTGATTTAATAAATATCATAATAGATTAAAAAAAAATTTTTGCAGTGCACTGCTCATAGCGATTCGTCGGTTCGGTCATTGTTCGTTATTTAGCTTGTCTCTGTAAAATTAAATAAAAAATAAATATTTATTGATGATTGATAAAAGTATATACTTTTTTGGATATATTATTTATATATAATTATGCAATTTATTAATTTAAAAATTAATAATCAAAAATAAAATTTTTTATTTTTTCATCCATACATTTTATAATAAAAAATTATCCAAATATGAAATTTTATATTTTAACCTTCATAACTACTATTGACTGTGCAATTTAGATTGAGCGCACTGCCACTTAATTTCTTTTCAAACATTATAAAAAAATTTTAATCAGAAATTTTTTAGATATTTTAAAATCATTTTTTTCATATTCTTAAATTCAATAATTAGTTATTGTAATTGTAACCCTGCTTAAGATCAATAATAAAATATTCTTATCATTAATTTTATGAGAAAAATTTTAGATTTGTTTCATTATTTTTTTAATTTATAATAAAATGCTAGCCTATAAAGTGATATTTTAAATTTAGATATCTGTGTAACATTTCTATTGTTATTTTATTTTTAATTCTTTTATCCAATTATTTTAGAAGAATAATTATTTTTTATTTCATATTTTTTAATGTAATTTTTTACATCTACGTAAAATTTACTAAAATATTTTTTTTTAATTTTTCATCAAATTTTCTTAAATCTTGTCTTTTTCATTAATTTTTATATTTTTTTGTAATAAAGTCAGTTAGATAACTTCTAGCACTATTCTAATGAAATTTACTGTATAATCTAATTCAAAGCCCGATTGGAATATAATTTTTCCTCTTTATGCAGTGATATTAATCAAAAATTCAATTTTTTCATTTCTATATTAAGACAAATTTAAAAAATGGTTATTAATCATAGGAACACTAGCATTCATTTTTTATAGATAAAATAAAGCATTAATATATATTTTTAATTTGCAACTAATATATAATGAATTAAAATATATACTAATTCATATACAAATTTAAAAGAGATCGTTAGTTATGACAACAATTGGGGCATTGTCCTATTTCAATATACACATATATAGGATATGATGGACATGATATGATGTTTGCGCACATGATCACATCATCTCCAAGATATGATGTCATCTTGTCATGTTGCTGCACATGATGATATCTTACATTAGCATATCTCATATGATATGATGCATCATTTCCAATTAGGGAAATGATGTGCATTTTTACATATGATATGATATCCTACCTAAAAATATCATATGTAACTATTGAAATGATGGAATAATTTTATATACTTTCGTGAAAAATTAGATGAACTAAAATTTCAATTCGAAGGCAAAAAGATAAAATTTTACAGATATAGAAAATTTATATATTTTTTCAATATTAAAAAACAGCTAATTAATCACATGTAAAATTGAAAAACGGAAAGGAATAGCATATGATATGATGACTTGATGTTTTTGAAACAGGTTATAGAAGATGGGATGTCCGCCCAAGATGACATGATATGATGTTTCCCTTACGCCGCACATGATGTTATTGAAACAGTTTTCGGGCAGATGATATGATGTCATATCATGTCATCATATCCTGGATATGATCTATATTGAAACAGCCCCCTGGGAAACTAGATAGGCTATCTAAAGCAAGGCGATGTTTTTTACTAGGGAAACAAATAAAAATGCAGTTGAATTTTGAGGAATTTTATATTTTTTAAATAAAATTAAATTTATTACTGAAAATTTAATAATGAATATCTGTTAAAATGGATATTTTAGAGCATTTAAATAAAAAATTTATTTTTTTGTTCACATACTTTTAATAATATTTTTTATAGGTTAAATTGTTCAAATTATACTAAGTATTAAAGGATACTTTATTATATGAATACTTGTATTTAATAATTACGTTTTAAAATAATTTATTTTGCTTGGTTAATTATTTTATTGACATCCATCATTGATTATTTTTAAACTCAACACCCTCAAGTCTGTTATTATTATTTTTTAATTCTTTTAAAATTAATCCTTTCTCATATTTTCACTATATATCTCTAATCAACTTGATGTAAAAATGTAAGTCTGATCTGCATAACATCTGCTGATTCGCCTAAATTATTTTATATAAATGAATTGAATTATTGAATAATTTTAAAAAATAAATTGTGACATATAGATGAACTTTTATTCGGCTGTTGTCTGTAAAGGTAAAAATCCAAAGTTCAACAAAAGCTTTAGTCATATTACATGTATATAGTATCATTAGATTTTTCGATTTGACCTTTGCGATATTGACGGTAATCACTAATATGTAGGTATATAAATTAAAAGATTCTTTAAACCTCTAGTAAATGACTATCAATATGTTTATATTCCGATAATAGTTTTAAATTTAGATTTATTAATTCATTATTAAATGAATAATATTTTATTAATCTGAATATATACTAAGCTAAATTTTAACAGCATATTAAAAATTGAAGATTTATAGCAATTTTTATTTAGAATTAAAAAAATAAATTCTTAAAATTAATTTTGAATTTTTACCGAGTGTAATTAATATTATTTTATTTTTTATATGAATAAAAATTGTAAATGACAGATTTTTACTACTGATATTTTCAGTGAGCTACTCCAGCATTATTAAAAAAACTAGTTTCCAGTTTAAATTATTCATAAAAATATAATATTATTGATTATTAATTTTGAATTTATTTACGTTTAATATATTTAATTATTAATTTTATAATTTACCTATTGCGCGCGAAAGATTGTTCGGCGCGCCTGGCCACCTGGCAACCGAGTGATGAGCAATTGAGGACTTGCATTAATTGTTCTAATTAACAATATTGTCCTTTTTTTTAAATAGCTTTGATTTTTACTTATTTTGAGAGGATAAATGATTATCCGAAATTTACTTTTTTGAAATAAGGTTGTCTAAATTTTTATTATATTCTTACTTTTTAATTTCCATATAATTAAGTCTTTTGATTAGTTGATTAAGAATGATAATTTTAATTTTTATTTTTTTTCTAAATGTTTATTTAAAATGGTATTATTATAATACCAAAAAAATGCGTTTTTAGAATGTGATAATCACATCGGGATTGTGATATAACTATTGTGGTATTTATAATAAAACTTTTTAAATCTAATTTTTATAGACAAATTTGAATTGAATGACAGTCACAATGAATCTTAATAAATATTTAAATTTTTATTTTTTCTTAATTTATATTTATTTTAAAAGTTTAATTAATTTTTTATTGACTATATATAAACTTTTTTAGCTTCACAAGTATAAATAGATGCATAATAAAAAATAATACGTAGATATAACTTTCAAAAAAAACTATTATAAAAGTTATTATTAAGTTATTATTTGCTTATTTACTGATCAAAAAATAAAAGTAATATGAAAAATCCTAATGCTTGGTTGGGCCGGTTCATGGGGAAGTAATTTTTGAAAATTTAATCTTCGAAATATTTTTAATTATAATTCACAATTTTTAAAAATATTAGTTTATACAAATTAAAGTATATTTTAAAAGGAAAAATTTAAATTTTAAAATAAAATTATCTCAGCTAAAAATATTTCAAATTAAAATGATAAAATTTAAGTTAAAAAGATAAATCTGACATAAATCCAATCCATATATATTATATAAAATTCAAGCTTGGGATTATTATCTATTTCTTGAGCTCCATTTTTCATGTATTGATATAATGACGCCTTCGTTTTGACCCTTAAATCATATATAAATATTAGAATAATATATAATATAAACGAATTTAAAATTGTGGAACAAGTATTTTAGGAGAAAAAATAATGACTTTCTAATGCATATTATAGCATTTATATTTGTTACTAAGAATTTAAAATATGAAAGTGGCAATATAAATATTACAATACTAAGAATAAAACAATCATTAAATAACATTATTCAATTAATTTAAAAAGTTTAAAATCATACTACTATATAATACTTAGATTAAAAATAACGGAACATTGTAATGTGCCATTCAAAATAGATGAATTTAAAGCGAATTTGGTAATTTAATAAAAAAATTAAATTTATATATTTATAATTAATGTATTTGTGTATATAGCGTGAAAAATTTTATCAATACTTAATCAATTATTTATAATAAAAATGTTAGTTCAATTTATTATTAATTTCTTCCATACAATCTTTAGATAATTTTATCAAAAATTATGGTAATTTGCTTTTATTATATTCATAAATATAGTTGATTACTCACAACTATTACACAAGTACAATGAAGTATTTTCGACGATAGGTTTCTTAAAATTTATTTTCGTTCTCGCTTTTATATTTTTATTAAATTATAATAATATTATTGAATCAAAGCCAAACAATTATTATTTTTTAAATATTTTCTAACATTTGAAATATTTTTAAATTTAAAAAGTTTAAAATCAGCTTCATCGATATTTATTTGATTTGATAAAGTTATTATTATTTCACATCTTAAATTAATCCATCTTTTAAATAAAAATAATAAATAAAATATTCTTAAATTTTATTTATTAAAGAATTTCGTGGTTTATAAAATATAATTTTATATTGATGATTATTTAACTTTTTTTCGATTGTTTTTTTCGATTGTAAGATAATTTTTTAAATAGATGGAGATCACAATGAGAAAGACTTCGCTTACGACTCCTTGAACATGAAGTAATGGAGAATACAATGCGATTAAAGTCTTGCATATTTCTTCTTTCTTTTATAAAAATTATTTTCTATAACGAACTCTAATTTTTTCCTAAATGATGATCCACTTTTTTCTTTTTTCATTTTTTATTTTTTTTTAAATTTTGTCGTTATTCGATTTAAAAGAAGTGTATTTTTCATCAGGTAAAACAGTAATTTAAAGTCAATTTATTTGTATAATCAGAAAACTTGGTAAATAAAGTATTTTGAGGGAAGTATTGGATATTCATTTTTTATCTTTGTTTTTTTTTTAATTTTGTCGTTATTCGATTTAAGACTTTAAAATTATGATTGTGATGAATTTAATAATATCTATTATAAAAATAAAAATAGAAATTTTATTTCTATTATAAAAATAGAAATTATCATTTTTCTATTTTATTGATTTTTTATAGATTTATCTCTTTCTGGCTAGAAATTTTTAATTTTTTAACTTTAATTTTCTTTTAATTTTTGATTAATTAATGTAAACTAAATTTATTTATTTATTCCTTTTTAATCATTATAATCTTTTTATTTGATAAATGTTAAAATTTTTATTTTCATTTACATATTTTATTAGTTTTTAATTCTGATAGATTAATGTTTATTATATGTTATTAGATAGTGTTTTATTCTTATAGATCGAAATGTCGATGCACAGCCATAGCCCTCCTAACATTTCGATTCGGACGATTGGAACCTTCGTTTTTAAGATGACAAAGCATCTTTTCACTTCGAGAACCGGGCCATAGTCGCCGTTGGCCTTCTTTTGTCGTTTTCTTCAGTCAATATTTTTATTATGTAATTTGTTTTTTAGATAGCGGAATTCATAACATATTTTCTTTTTAACAAATATTTATATTTATTTTAATTTATATTATAATATTCTTCATTTTTAAATTAACCATAATATTATATTTTACATCTTTTTTAAATATAAAATTTAATTGGTCAAAAAATAAGCTTGGAATCAATTTTAGAAAAATGATATGTTTAAATTTTTTCTATTTTAAGTGTTACTCATTAATATAAATATTAAAAATAATTGGGTTATTAGATTATTTATTTGATTACTATATTATGAAGGAATTTTATTTTTAAGTTATCCCATTAAATAAAATTATAATTAATTTAATTTTTTAAATTTATTAATTATTATATTATTATAGAATAACCTGGATTCGAACACAAATGAGAGTCGGCCGACGGCCGGCTCTTAATTATTTTTTTGCGATATCGCATTTTAAAAATCCAAATTTTCTATTCAATTTTTTGCGATTTTTTATTACAGTTATAAACTTGCGCCAGGATATTATTTCAAACTGTATGTTTCTGCAAAACCATCTTCTGTCCTCCATCCATCCATCACATACTTCTTGCTCCATTTGCTTCTCTTGATCTCCATCACTTTCTACCGCACTTCCCATCCGAGCAGTTCCGTCCTAGCCAGCCATGTATCGGATCACCTACCGTCAGCAAGCCAAGACAATGGCATTTGTACCTTCCGCGCCAATCAGCCACACACTCTCCAAACCAGCTATGGTCGCGCCGCCAACATTCTATGTTACAATAGCTNGCTCAGTGGAAACGATTTTGTTTTATTGGCGGAGAGAGCGCATGTTCATTTCTCCACCACTCAAAATCTTCTTTTGCCTTTTTTGATATTTCAGAGATTTTTAAGAATAAAAAATGATTATAAATTATTATTAAAGTTATCAGAAAAACATAAATTTTTCTTTAGAAATGATGATAAATTATTGAATTTTTAACCCGAAGTTCCAGAAAAGGACACAAAAATTTAATCAATTTTAAAAGAGAAAGTGTCTATTTTTCAAAAATTTCTCCGGCGGCCCCTATTGGGACCTCCGGCATCTCCCAAAGTGAAATTTCTCTAAAAATTTAATTAAAAATGACCAATTTTTCTTAAGAAAAAATGACCTAAATCTTCAAAATTTTCTCCGGCGGCCCTTTCGGGGCCGCCGGCACCTCATAGTAAAAACTAAAAATGATCATTTTATATAAATAAAGCTTAGAAAATTTTTTTATTTTTTTTTGTATTTTTGAAAAAAAGTGTGAGCAAGAAATTTTTGAAATCGAAAGAAAATATTTCTGGTTTCACTTCTGATGAACGTAGTCAAAAAATGCAGAGAGAGATAAATTTGTTGGAAAATACAATAACTTTACTTAAAATATAATGAAAAATTGCCAAAAATTGGCAAAAATTATTGCCAAAAAAAACAGGCAAAAATTTTCTCTTTTTTTTTTGCTTTTTTGGTTTTAGGCTCACATATTTAATAGCCAGATTTTTCAAAAAGTCTCACTCTTCTAAATTTTCCTTTAACAGGAAAAAATGCTTAAATTTCTTTAATAAATGTTACTTTAAAAATTTTCCGATTTTGGATTTTTTGTTTTTTTTGGAAAATTACTAATTAGCAAAAACCGAAAAACCGAAATCGAAAACCGGGGGTCCGACGAAAACCGAAACCGAAAACCGGGGTCCCCAAAACCGTTCAAACCGAAAACCGGGGGTACCGGTTTTAAACCGGTCTTGAACTACCCTATTTTATACCCGTGCTGAGTCATTTCAATCTAAATTGCAAAAATGGGCGTTTCCGCCTAAAGTGCAAAAATAAAATAACAGTCGCAGAAAACTTTTTTATTCGCCTTGTCAGACCAAAGGATAAAAAGAAAAAGTTGTATAGAATTTCATGCTGATTCTGATGGAATTTTTCGAATTTCAATATGAAATTTTTCGAAATTCCGACAAAAATGTCGAAATTTTTCGGGACACTCGAATTTTTGATAATTTCGACTTCTTTGATATTTTTGTCGAAATTTCAGAAAAATTTTATACCTTCAGAACCAGCATGAAATTTACACAACTTTTCTTTATACTTTTGTCTAACAGGTCTAACAAAAAAATTTTCTGGGACTGATATGTTATTTTTGCACTTTAGGCTGAAATGACATAGCACCGTTTATACCTACTCATCATTATTGCCAATGAATAATGAGCGCAGGTGAGTCCTTTCAATTTGTAACCAATTTCTGGAGCCCTTAAAATATGCACAAGAAAGTATCAACTATCAAAATGTGCTCAAAAAATCGGATATGCACAAGTTATGCACAAGGGCATAAATTCTGAAAATATGTGACCTAAAAATTTAAAATTTTGCTCTAACAGGCCGTGGTGGGTCGTTTCCTGAAAATCGGCAATATTGATTTTTTGTCTTCAACAGAGGGGCGTTTCCTGAAAATCGGCAAAAATGGGCTTTTCCTGAAAATCGGCAAAAATGGGCTTTTCCTGAAAATCGGCAAAAATGGGCGTTTCCTGAAAATCGGCAAAATCTTTTTTATTATAATAAAATGACTATTATTAAATGACTAAAAACGAGACAACTAAATTCATAAAAATCGTAAATATAAAATAAAAACTGAAAAAATATGCACAAAAAATAATAATTTAAATTTTTCAATTAATAGGTCTAAATAAAATTGCTTTTTCTTATTGCATGATTTTTTAAATAATATTTTTAAATTCAACGATTACAGAAGGTTCAATTGAGCGAGCTTGAACTCTAATTTTTTTAAAGGCCCAAAATTCATAGTAAATAATTTTTGATAAAATCTATTATTGTTGAGAAAAAATGAAAAAAGGAAGAAAAATGAGCCTGTATATTTTTTAAAATAACTATAAAAAAT
Organism: Rotylenchulus reniformis; assembly: GCA_001026735.1. Classification (NCBI taxonomy): domain Eukaryota; kingdom Metazoa; phylum Nematoda; class Chromadorea; order Rhabditida; family Hoplolaimidae; genus Rotylenchulus; species Rotylenchulus reniformis. The sequence continues at coordinate 42,439 of LDKF01000172.1, read as the reverse complement.
TAAGAACTATAAGAACTAACTTGTAAGTCAACTAACTAACCGAACTAAGTCAAAAATTATCAAAAATTGCTTGATAGGTGTCGGAATTTTTGAAATTTTTAATTTCCTATGGTCTCGACTCTCGACATTGGTAAATTTTAATTATCAGACCAATTTTTTT
>LDKF01000172.1:0-42179 GCA_001026735.1 Rotylenchulus reniformis | reverse complement strand
GGGCGTTTCCTGAAAATCGGCAAAAATGGGCGTTTCCTGAAAATCGGCAAAATCTTTTTTATTCTAATAAAATGACTATTATTAAATGACTAAAAACGAGACAACTAAATTCATAAAAATCGTAAATATAAAATAAAAACTGAAAAAATATGCACAAAAAATAATAATTTAAATTTTTTCAATTAATAGGTCTAAATAAAATTGCTTTTTCTTATTGCATGATTTTTTAAATAATATTTTTAAATTCAACGATTACAGAAGGTTCAATTGAGCGAGCTTGAACTCTAATTTTTTTAAAGGCCCAAAATTCATAGTAAATAATTTTTGATAAAATCTATTATTGTTGAGAAAAAATGAAAAAAGGAAGAAAAATGAGCCTGTATATTTTTTAAAATAACTATAAAAAATTAAGAACTATAAGAACTAACTTGTAAGTCAACTAACTAACCGAACTAAGTCAAAAATTATCAAAAATTGCTTGATAGGTGTCGGAATTTTTGAAATTTTTAATTTCCTATGGTCTCGACTCTCGACATTGGTAAATTTTAATTATCAGACCAATTTTTTTAAAATGCAATAAGAAAACTCAATTTTATTTGGACCTATGAATCCAAAAAATTTAATTTTTATTTGTTTTATATTTATTTTTATTTTTAATTTTTTATGATTTTTTTTAATCAATTTAGTCATATAGTAATAAACATTTGTTAGAATAAAAAAGTTTTTGCCGATTTTCAGGAAACGCCCATTTTTGCCGATTTTCAGGAAACGCCCATTTTTGCCGATTTTCAGGAAATGACCTAGCACCCTAACAGGCATCTTAAACAATTTTTAAAAGGGTATTCTATTTTCCCTATGAATGGAAAAATTAGTTTTCATTGTCAATATTTGCTAAAAAAAGGAATTTTTCCTTTTTTAATTTTTATCATTAACCATATTTATATACCGCTATAAAAGTGGTTAATTTTTCTAGAAATTTCTTGGGAAATTTTAGGATAGCACAATATATTTTTAAAAAATTGGATATTGGCCTTGATCCTTGACTCTTCTTGCTCGTGGAGATGTGGGACCGTGTCTCGAGGGATAGATGATGGTTTTTGTTCTTTATTTTTTTGTGTTTATATTGTCTCTGTTTTTTTTTCGAAAAAATGGGGGTGAGGGCCTATTATATTCAAAAAAATCGGCTTTTGTGCATTGGTAATCAAACAAACAATTTTGATGACAGATGAGTTCGATCCTTGATTTTTTCGCTTTTTAAGGGTGTCGAATTGATTCGCAATCAAGCAGTAGCTTAAGAAAAACGTTTTTTACGTAAAGTTTTTAAAAATATACATTAATTCCGGCTTATATTAATTATTTAGTAGACAGATTTTATTGGAAAATATATTATTTGGAAATTTTCAAAACCATACCAGGCATAAGCTCAAAAAAATTAGTGTAAAAATTATTATTCTGTTTTTCTATAAAGTTTTTTGAATAGGTAGTTGGAAAAATTTTCAACAGAATTTTCCATAAAGGGATCTTGCAACTTTTTAACAACCTTTCAGTACCCGTTTTCCCCTTATTGCCTCTAATTTAAACAATTCCATTGTCTAAAGCTCCTTTCAGATTTAATTTCTGATTAATTTTATTGTGATCATTCCTACGAACAAAATGGTATGCCTTGTTAGATTCGATCGATGGTGTTAAGATTGCTCGAAAACTGAAACAAAATCCGAGACAAGAACCGAAGTCGAAATTCCTCTAATAAGTCATATCTCATATGGGTTGCTGCATTCCGAGCAAATTCATTTTTCAATGAAAAAATTAAAGAAATTTCACTATATTTACATAGTATACCTATACTCTTCCTTAGGCTTCCCGTTAGGGAACGCCCGAGGATTACTCAAGAAATTTAAACTATTTTTTAGTGACTTTTTGTGTTATTTTTTGCTTTGAAAGATTTGACGAATACACATCTATTTATTTAATGGGGTTTTATTAAGTGCAAAAATCTCGGAAGCAAATCCCTAGAACCGAAATTGAAAGATAAAAACTCAAAAAATGCGTTTATTTTCTCCAGTTGAACAGGAGTTTCGAGCAGCCTTAACATTTTGGTGATTTTTATTCCGACTTTCCCACTTTCAGGTTTCCTCCCCGGCCGTTTTGCTTCTGCTGTTCTGTCTCATCGCAATTTCGTCGGCACTCGCCATGGAACTGGAGTTTGACGAGGAGGAGGCAGCTGGATACAAGGTATCCATCGTCGGCGACTCGGCGGGAATGGCACGTGCCAAAAGAGCAGCTTCATCCTTCAAGTACTAGAAAGTTTTCAAATAAGTGCAAAAAATTATGGCCAAATTAAAAAATTAATCCATTTAGAAACTTTTATTTTTAACCTGAACTAGGCCCGGATTAAACTATAAATTATGAAGACACAAAATTACAGAAAAATTTGCATTTTAAAACCTTTTTAAAGAAGTTATTTATTTAGTGAATTTTTACTTACGGAAAAAAACTTACGGAAATTTTAAAGAGAAAAATAAATAAATTTTTGACCAATAATAGAGCATAATTTTAATATACATTTTGATTTTGGAAATTATGGCCTAGCTCGGTGTTCAAAAAATTTCTAGATGGATTGGCAAAATTTTTTTCCATTTTTTCGCAAATGACTCAGGTTAGCAATGACTCATTTACTATTCACAGATGTGGCCCACATTGGTGCGATAGGCCCAAATTTGGATGGTGCAAACAAGTATGCAAACAAGGCAACAATAAGTGCATCTACTACTGTACTCCGAACGGCACCTTCAAGTGCGGACCCTGGAAATGTCCTTGGGTGTTCTTCCATGGCTGCAAATGGCCCAATAAACCGGGAGGCCGTTACTACTGCACAATTTATCCATGAATGAGGATGCAGCTGGGGGGATATTGAATGATCAGTGATTGATTGATTGCGATTTATGAATTTTATGGGAGGTTTTTGTCCGAGATGATTCGTTCCAACACCACAAATTGTTAACGGTTTCCTACCCTAATAAAAATTATTAAAAATGAACATTCTATCTTTGAATTCATGACGAGATAACAAATGTTAAAAATTTGCCATAGCATTTTATATTTCAGGCGCGGAAGTCCTGAAACTGAAAAAGTTCTACAAATTTTGCGCAAGCCAAATATTTGTAAAAAATAAATTTAAACGATATTTTTTTCGACCAAATATAATCAATAGAAAGAATATAATAGAAAATCGATTCGGCGAGCAAAAATAAAATATAAATTAAAAAATAAAAGAACACACATTATAATACTCATTTTTTACTACTTCAATAAAATTTCAAATTAAATTTAAAAAAAAAAGTTTACAACACCTCCGATTCCCGGGATGTTTCCGTTCCAAGTATATGGAGGCCCAACGTTGCTTAACTTGCCAGATCGGACGGGATGGCGTGTTTTCAACGTGTATGGTCGTAAGCGATTGGAGGTGATGGAAAATGCATGAAAGTAGGATGAAAATAGCGATAAAGATATGAGATAGTGTATGATTTGAGGAGAGAGTACAGACGACGAAAGATGGTTAGAGAATGGGATGAGAGTGATGAATATAACGGCGAGGGGAAGGTTAATCAGAGCCCTTGGGAAAGGGACACCTTGGAGATCAGAGAAACTCACTTAATAAGAAAATTCTTCGGTTTATTTTACCCAACTTTGAAGTAGTTATTTAATCTCACTCTGGATTTCAGTGGTATGGAATAAATTTTGGAATTGTACCGCCCTTAAAAAGGTGGTACTTAAAATATTTAAAATTTTTTAATTATTATTACTTATTTTATAGTAACTTACTTCATTCCCTTAGAAAGGTGGTACTTAAAATATTTTAAATTTTTAAATATTATTACTTTTTAAATTTTTAAATATTATTACTTACTAAATTTATACTTATTTTTGTCGAGTATAAATATATAAATTTGTATTCGGGAGGACATTCAAAATTTGTTGACATTTTCCTCTGCGTCTTCCCTTTCATTCATATTTCTGTTCCCCAATCATTCCCAAAATTCATTCTGTTTTTTCCCATTCCAATTCCCCACCCTCAATTGCTCCTCCAATTGACTTATTTGGAAATAAATTTTTATTTAATTGCTTGGTTGTATATTTCAATAATTATTTATATTAATTGAAATATCTAAAGACCCAACACTTTTAAAAACGTCCAATTAAGACATTTAATAAAAGCGAATGCTGTGGGACATAAAATTTAGTCAAAAATTTATTTATTTTTCTCACTTACTTTTTTCACTTACTTTTTCCTATAGATAAATTAATATAATGCTATAATGAATAAAATTAACTTGCAAAGATTTTTCCAAAAAAATGAAATTAATTATGTCAATGATATGAAACAATGTAACCAATTTGATCATATGAAGTATAGACAAAATCCATGTAGTCCAAATTCTGAAATTTGTTGACGCTGATATAACGAGAATCAGGCAAAAAATGCAATAAAATATTTTTTGATATTTTATATAATTGGTTTTTTTCGCAATATGATAGTATTGAATTATAATTTAAATTATAATTTATTTAATGACAATATTTTAAGAGGAGATTAAGTTTATCGGCTTAAGATTAATTAAAAATTAGTTTTAAGCCGATAAACTTTTTTGGAGCAATTTGTGTTATTTTATATCCTGGAACATATAATGTACCGTACATTTGTCATCAAATTTTCAAATATTCTCATAAAAATTCTCACCAATCCAAAGAGTAATGGTGACTTGGTGAAGTTTACCATCAAGCTGCATCAAACTGATTTCAGCAAGTTCTCGATTTTCATCATACACTTGATAATCAATGGTATGATATTCCAAGTCTGGTTCTATATCGACGTGTTTGCCTCCCAATTCCATGGTGCATTTTTCGGTTTTCATAAATGCGGGCCATTCTTCGGGCTCAATATCGAGAGTAATAACATTCACTATATTCATATTATTTTGGTGGAAATATTCCTAGAAGCAAAAAATATAGATTCATATGTCATATGGTCGATAGTTGTATTATCATGAGATTTTTTAAATTTCTCTAAATCATTGTTAAGATTTATATATTATTACTAATAGAACAATATACTAAAATTTGTTATGATACTAAAAAAATTATCCTGACAAATTCATTTAAGTACCAAAATAGGGATCAATTGTAATGACAAAATTAAACTGAAATAAAAATAAAAGCAAAACAAATATTGAAAAATTGTAATTTATCGTAAAAAATATGAATTTTTAGAGAATTATGAAAAAAAAACTTGATCAAATGATATAGAATAATATACTGCAATAATTTTTCCATTAGATATTTTGGTCTTAAAATTTTGAAAAATTATTTAAATTTTGAAAAATTTTAGATTAAACAACCTTTGATATTCTTTAATAATTTACAGCTCTGATTCTAAAATAAGCTAATACTTTTTTGCTGGGATATAATATAAACTATATATTCAAAATATGATCGATTGAGTAAAATTTCGTGACTTTTTTTTACATTACTTTTTCAATGCATAATAATATATTAAGTTACCTCTAATATATGTGTCCAGAAATTCTGAGAAAATTTGAACTGTTTGTACATGAAAAATGCGCGGATCAGCTCGCGTCCATTCAATAAAAAATGTTCGATTTGTTGCATTTGGTCCTTATATTCCTGACCGTCTCGATCATTTTCCAAAAAATTGAAGTGTATCAGATTGTATTTATCAATCTTTGTACGTAAAATGGTCAAACAACGGTCTAACTCGATATTTTTCACATTTTGTCCTGAAATTGAGGCCATTTCCATCAATAATTTCCCGGCTTGGCCATATGCATTATATAATTCCGTATTAACAGGAACAGATTTTTCCACCAAAAATTTGCACATTTCCAATTTGGTTGTTGAATCGATTGGCGCCATATTCATGAATGACAAGATGGAAAGATTGAACAAAATTATAAAATAAATCATTTTTCTTAAACAAATTAATTAATAATCTACGAATTTTAACACTTCTTACCCTATAGGACATCCAAAAGTTTTGAAATTTATTGGAAAGAAACAAAAAGTACTATGGACAGAGCCGAAACACTGTACTTATGATGGATTTGTAAAAGTTTTTGTCGTTCCACCGGTAAAATGCGATGTTCCAGTGTTACCGGTCAAATTCGATGACCGTCTTTTATTCCCATTATGTCGTGCATGTTCATTAAAGTATCCTGAAGGAGGGTGGAGAAAATCATACAGTTGTCCGCATACTAGTGATCAGGAACGGGGCTGGGTATCAACGGCAACCACAATAGAAATGCGTGAGGATACTGACAGCTGCATTTATACCTATAAAATTGGCAAAAATCCGCTAAACACTGGACATCATTTGGGTGATCTGGCAAGCGAAGTGCCCGCGGGATATGAAATAGTCGAATTTGTCTGTGCTGGCTCAAAACAGTATGGGATCAAGCTGAGAAAGCTTAGCGCCAATGCAAAATGGCAAACTGCAGATGAATTTGAACACATTTTAAAACTTAGGGGTTTTTCCCTTAACTACCAAGCATCCCTTATACTTAATTATGAAACCTTCAAGCAGCAAGTACTTTCATTTGCGAAGGGACAAAAACAGAGCCATGGAATAGGAATTACATATCCCCATTTTATTCGACCAGATATTCGTACAGGCACTGTTGCCTCTTCGTCAATGACCAAATATTACAAACCTGTCCTCTCAAAAGGCATTCTAGGACCTGATTTTCGTGTTCGAACTTTTGGCGAAAAAACAGATGATGATAAATAGACCGAAAAGATATCCATTCAACAAAAAAGATCTTTTTGAGTGAAAAAATTTTATTATGTAAAGTAATATAAATGATCATTAATATATTTGAAAAAAATTTAATCGTTTGGTTCTTAAATTCCGTCACTCTTATTTGGTATCCACTTTTTCTTCCACCGCCAAGTTCTGTAACTCATTGTTCATTTTGTATGCCTCATCATCCAGATCATGACCGTGGTTCCAGCCATCCTCGTTTTCCATTTGCTCACTTTCACCATCCCCCTTTCTCAAAAGTTGAATTTTTGATCTTCCAGACCATATTTGAGGAAAATTCAGAGGCGTTTCTTTTTCAGCCCATAAAGAGGTAGTGGGATTTTTATACAGTGTGTTTTGCCCATTAATCTGCAAATTCGTGAATGCATTTGATAAAGTGGGGTCATCCCTGTTTTCCATATTATCTTCACAAAACTCCACCAGTTCAACCGGGTAGAACTTCTTTCCGCTAAGGCCGGTTTCCTCGACGGCGCAGGGAGCCCCCGGATATCGGAGACGAATCTTATGGCGAGCGAAATAGAATTGGCAGATTGTCACATTCCATGGCTTTTTAAGCCGACCATAAGTCAGCAATTCATCAGCCCTTTCTCCGGTTATGTCGCTAATATAAAACTTATGTCTTTGGCCATTTTTATTTTTGTATGTAGTCTGAACTAGACACCATCGCAAACTGAGGGAAATTTTAGTCCTATTAGATTGACTGCATAAAAATTGAGTTATTTTTTCTGGCTGACATTCCAACAGATTTGTAAGCTCATTTATGAGCAAAACCATTTTTGTTCTCGTCAAATCCTCGAAAAAATGATTTCGTCAGATATTCGAAAGGGGTATAAATACTCGTGTAAATGGGCGGAGTGAATAAGTGGGAGTGGCCAATTTGAGCCCATATTTAAGGAAGCTTTTCACTGAAATTCATCAGTTTGTTCAAGCTTTGCATCCTATTATGATGTCCCCCTCTTATGGATCTTCATCAGAGCAAAAATTGAAAATTGCTGATGAGGATGGAAACGATGATGAAATCGAGATTCTGGACGAGAAGGCGAGACGCGGAAAGTTGATTGAATCGAAAAAAATTAAGCCAAAGAATTGCTCGAAAAATCGATCTTATTCTCGCCACATTTCGGATGAGGATTCCAATCCGAGCGATGAGGAGGAGAGGGAGAGTGAGGGGTCGTATAAAGGATTAGTGGGTCGGGATACCTTCAAGCGAGCAAAAAACGGTAAATCCCTCGCCAGAAAAATGCGAAAATATGGAAAAGTGAGCAGCGATGAGGAAGCTATTGATGATGATGATGATGTTAGCGATGTGCGAGTTTCCGAAAAAATGTTGTGGAAAATAGTGAAAGCGAAATATTTATATACATTCAAACTATGTAAAATATGCAATGATCGTCTCTTTAGGGACACTCAAAAATTTGTTTATAAGGGTGAATTGCTGAGAGTGTCTCTTCTGCTCTGTCCGAAATGTGTCAAGTTGAACATTGCCGCAACCGATCTGTTAGAAGGAACAGCTATGAAGGCAAAGAAGAATAAGAAAGATGGTGGTGGATCATGGAAGAAGAAGAGTTGGTAAAATGGATTTATCAATCGTTTCTTATTCATTTATTATGTTTCAAATGATATATTTTGTCGCATAAAAATAATTTTCCACATTTATTATTTGCCTTTTTTCGCTATAATAATTTTGCCCACTTTCTTTGCTAATCCCGGTCTGCCGTCGTTTTTGGCAAAGACCGCTACCATATCGAAAGGTCATTGGCCGGGTTTCCAGATGGGTTAAATAAATTATGCGGAAAAGGATGAGGGAAAGAAGAGGGCGCGGATTTGCGGTGCCCGATCCGTACCATCGCTTTGCTCTTGATTTCTGGATTTACGGCCGATGATATGTTTATGGTGGGGAGGGGGAGGATGGAAAGGAGGTTTGAGGGTAGGGGGGGGATTGGGAGATTGGTCCTCATTCTCTTTTCTGCCACTGACGATTTGTGCTTTTTCTTCTGTCTGCTTTGATAGTTTTCGATCTCCAATGGCTCCTATGCATTCTCGCCATCAAGAACCACAATCAGGCCAGCGACAACATCAACAGCGCCAGCCTAATCATCATCAACAACAACAACAACCACCACTTCGCCGTCAGCAACAACATCAACAACGCCAGCCATTTCAGCAACAACAACAACAATTCCACCAACGACAACAACAACAACAACAACAACAGCTTCCACAACAACAACACCATCAACAACCCCAACAATTTCATCATCATCAACAACAACAATTCCAACAACAGCAACCGCAACCACAATTGTACGCGCCATTTTCTTTCGAGGTTATTAATGTGTTTTCACTATTTCAAAATTTGCATGTTAATATTTGCTATTGCAACTTTTAGGACCCCAATACCCGCCCCCGCCCCAGTTGTTGTTGCCGCAACCATCGCATGGGCAAGGCATGTTTGGGCCTTTTGGCGATATCACGAATGTCCCGGGTTAGTTAAATTTTCATTTCAGAGCAATTAATCGTTTCCTTTGGTTTTGTTTGCAGGATTTCCGTTTCATGTCCCTCCACCACCTCCCCCACCGCCTGTTATGGCCAATATTGCACCGGTACCGCTGTACTCGGTCGCCGGCATGGGGAGTGGTGGTGTGGAACATGGAAATGGCGGAAATGGCAACACCCGTTACCTGTTGCCGCCTCTACCTCTGCCGCGTTACACAGGCCCGCCGCGAGGTAAGATATCAATGAAGAACCATTAATGGAATTTTTTCACAAAATATTGTAATTTTTGAATGAGTTGCTCTTATAGATCCGCGCCGACGCGCAGCGCAGCATTATGTGCGCCCACGCTAACCTGCCGAGGAGCCGTGGTATCTGCTCATTGAGTCATCATGGATCGCCGCTGAGGAGGCGTAAGTAATGAATAATAAAGGGAAAAGAATTATATGTTTGAAAATTTTTGTGAAATTTCAATTATATAATTATTTTGGCAGAAATTTTGTGGAAAATATTTTTTGTGTTTTTAGGGGGTTTTTCTTTGCTGGCCTTTTGAAAAGATTTTTATAGGTGTAAATTAAGTTATTAATACTCTTTAGTCGGATTTTTTATTATTGAAAGATAAATGCGGAGTAAAAGGGAAGTGGGTGTCCCAGGGAAATTGAATTTATGCAGAATATTGTCTAATGTAATTGAATAAATTAAGAGCGGCTTCTGAGGAGGACCGTTGCGTCATCTGTGAGTATGACTACAAGCCAGAAGACGTCGTAGTCAAAACTCGAGCATGCAAGCACGATGCGGTGTTTCATCGTGCTTGCATGCTCAAGTGGCTGCGCACTGCGGGCATGGAGCGGAGATGCCCTTTGTGCCGGAAGGACGTTCCGGTGGGCCCACGTCCGCCACCGGCAACCATGGCACAGCAGCAGCAGCCGCAGCCCCAGTCGGTCTGCCGCTGCGTTAGATGCCGTCGTGCAAGGTTGCACGGAATTGAGGAGCAGGATGAGCCAGGAGCGGGGCCATCCTCGTCCACAAATTGATCATGAAAATTCTTTCATGATGAGATCGGATGATGATGATGATGAGGATGGGAATGCAACTTATTTTTGAATTAATGAATGGAAAATGAATTGGGAATGAATTAATTTTTTGGAGACTTTGAATTATTGAATTTGGTCTTAAATTAAAAAATTGATATGAATTAATTAATGTTTTATTGGGATGTTGCTTGATTTAGGATAAGCAATTGGAGTTAATTTATATGGAAGGTATTTGTGAGTCTATTTGGAATATTTATTGCATAGGGATGAAACACCAGAGTACTACATAAGAGGCGGGAACGAGTGCTAAAGGCAATCCCCTGTCCTTCATCCTGATTGGTCAATCCGTCCTTTGAAGGTGCTAAAGGCAATCCCTTCTCCTTTCTCCTGATTGGTTAATCCATCCTTTGGTTAATATTTTGTTGTAAGGTTCAACAATTTTGGCTACCAAAGCTTTTTAAATATAAGAAACCGCTATTATCTTATAATCATCATTGATTTTCAAAAAAAATATTGTTCTTCACTAAGCTCGATTTAAATAAAACGTTCCAAATATATGCTGGTATGTGTAGTATAATTGTACCAATTTTGAGTTAAATCCAGCGCCCATTATGGTGGAGTTCAAAAAATGATTTATGAAACCTTGCGTTATTAAACAAATTTCCATTGATTATTTGGGGGTTCGTTATTTTTTGTTTTTCAACCAGGTGGAATGAAACTGAAACGTTGCAAATATAGGCATGAGTGTGCTGTATATTTATGCCAATTTCGAGCTAAATCCTCCTTCCCGTTAAAGAGGAGTTCAAAAAATGGTGAATGTATCCATGTCTTTTTAACCAAATTTTTATCGATTTTTGAAGGGTTGATATTTTCTGTTTTTAAAATAGGTGGAATGAAATTGAAACGTTGCAAATATAACTATGAGTGTGCTGTAAAAATGTGCCAATTTTAAACCAAATTCCCCTTCCCGTTAAAGAGGAGTGCAAAAAATGGTGAATGTATCCATGTCTTTTTAACCAAATTTTTATCGATTTTTGAAGGGTTGATATTTTCTGTTTTTAAAATAGGTGGAATGAAATTGAAACGTTGCAAATATAACTATGAGTGTGCTGTAAAAATGTGCCAATTTTAAACCAAATTCCCCTTCCCGTTAAAGAGGAGTGCAAAAAATGGTGAATGGATCCATGTGTTTTTAACCAAATTTTCATCGATTATTTGAAGGGTCATCATTTTTTTTCCAATTTTGAGCTAAATTCCCCTTCCCGTTAAAGAGGAGTGCAAAAAAATGGTAAATGGATCCATGCGTTTTTAACCAAATTTTTATCAATTTTTGAATGGTTGAAATTTTCTATTTTTAAAATAGGTGGAATGAAACTTAAATGTTGCAAATATAACCATGACTGTGTAGTATAATCATGCCAAATTTGAGCCAAATCCTCCTTCCCGTTAAAGAGGAGTTCAAAAAATGGTGAATGGATCCGGAGTTACGGTGTGGTACAAAGGAGGGGTTAACTGCACATTCTTTCGCGTTATAAAATCAAGAGCTAACATAAAATTTGGAATTCTGCCTTTTTGGGCTGATTTCATGCAGATTAGCTTCCCTACCCTATGATGAGCAGGTACTGACGTACTACACCAACGCGAAGGTTCTGCATATGTAGTACTCACCCTCCTCCCGAAAATTCGTTCCTCGGAGGGTGGAGCCCTCAAGGCAAACGGTCGATGTCTTCGGCCACAAGGCCGGTCTTCTTCAGTTCGCCGATCAATAGGTTGGTCCAATGCAGATATGGGTTGCACGTTGCGCGCCAGTCCTCCACACTCCTGTCGCCGGGTTTCGTGGTCAAACAATTGTCCCAGTCCGGATCAGCGTCCACTTGATCGAGGAGTATATGTACAAACTCATGAAGCATTGTTGTCGTTAGCACAAAGCTGGGCCGTTGCAAATCCTCATGTTTGATGGTGTCCAGGTCGAAGGTGAGTCGGAAGGTGTTGGTCCCTGTTGCGTCGGTTGTGGCAAAAGCATCATCGAGGTTGGCGAAGGCAATATCCAAATTTTCCGATGAGGGCAGCTTGTTGTCCGTATTAGGGCAAATGCGCTGGAAGAGTAAGTAGTGTTGTCAGAAACGCAGAAAGAAATCAGTCCACCTCGTAGATGTTGTAAAGAAAGCGACGAGCAGCATCCTGCGTAGCCGGCCATGGCGCGCTCAGGCTCTTCTTGACGGTGATGATGGCGTTGGTCTTTGCTGCCTTGTTGCGGGCGTGGAGGGTGGTCTTCTTTGCGGGCGGCATCCTTGCGTTGACGATTGCAGTTGGCGTTGTTGAAGAATGTTGTTGTTGGCGTTGAGAAAAAAGTGATGAAATTCAAAAAATCTACCCATTTATATACCCAGCCCATCCCTTTATCATCGATGATTTTTAAAATTTCGTTTTTAGTAATTATACTTTTTATTAATAAATTTGTTGTCGACAACATATAATCACGTAGAAAAGCCAGAGAATTCCGAATTTTATTTTACCTTTTCGATTTTATGATACGATTGCCAAAGCGTTTCTCCCGGCGCCCAATTTTTATTCTATAATTTTGCTTTTTACATTTTATAGTCAAATAACAGAATTTTAAGATTTCTATTCTTTACAGAACCAATATTCAAGTTTGTAATTCCATTTTTTAATTCTATAAATATTCTTTAGATTTTTAATTTTATAAAGTATTTTTCTATTCAGCGAAATGAGGGGAGTCCAAGCAATAATGGTAGGATTACAATTTTCAATAATTCTTCATTATCATCTTCTAATTTTTCAGGTGATTCGCTTCGGCTGGAGATGCTTTCAACTGCTGAACAAATTGGTTAAAAACTGGAAGACGAAAAACCATTGATGGGGAAGGGGGCTGCGAATTTTTTTTTTGGAGGGGGGGTGCGGTGTGGTACAAAGGAAGGGTTAACCAAAATTTTTGTTAAAAAAATTTTTAATAGCTATAGAAAGTAAACAAAAATTAAGAAAATTTTTGTTTACTTTCTATAGCTATTAACTACTAACGTCAGAATCAAATTTTGTCAAAAATTACCCATGAAGTAATATTTTCAATAAAAAATTGGATATTTAGGAGGTCAAATTTGAGATCCAAACCCGATAAGTATCCTAAATTTTTTGATAAGGCAACAGGTGAGTGATTGGAAAACGAAGAGTGTGACAAATAATATAAAAAATAATAATTTTTTGCGTTTTTTTTTCATTTTTCAGTAATTGAACTGAGGTAAATTGAAAAAATCAAAAACCAGCAAAAACCCGTACTGGCAAGCAACAAAATTCGATGCTGGTTTTTGCTGGTCAGCCCATGCTGGCCAGATCCGCATCGTTTTGCCGAACACTACTCCTAACTTCAATAACAGGCTTTGTCATCAGGGATGGAGTCAATTTTCGATTTTCGGTCATTTTTGACACCGAAATTTCGATTTTCGATTTTTTGCCCAAAAAATCGAAAGAAAATCGAAAAAATGCACTCCTAAGAATGATAAAATTAGGGGAAAAAAATAATTTTTTTAAATAAAAATGGTAACCCCCCCCCCCAAAAAAAAGTGCCAAAACCCAATACGTTCCCTAAAAACTTTTTTGTTAGATCAGTTAGACCAAAAGTATAAAAAGCGAAATTGTGCAGAATTTTATGCTCTATCTGATGGTATTTTTCGTTTTTCGAAATTCGAACAAAAAGTCCGAAATTTTCGCGAAATACACTATTTTTTTCAATTTTTTAAAAATTTAGAACTTTTTGTTCGAATTTCGAAAAACTAAATACCATCAGATAGAGCATAAAATTCTGCACAATTAAGCTTTTTATACTTTTGGTCTAACTGGTCTAACAAAAAAGTTTTTAGGGAACGTATTGGGTTTTGGCTCTTTTTTTGGTAACGCCCATTATGGCATTTTTTTTGTAACGACCCAGCACCCTTTATTCCATCCCCAATTCCCACAACACTTTACATTTTTTTTTAAATTTCAAAATTCAATGTTTATTTATGAGATAGTAGGTAATATGATTATTCCTTATTAAATATAAATATTTCTGTTTCTGTAGAATTTTGGTCAAACTAGAAAAAGGATGACCAACTTTTTCCCGAACTAGTATTTTTTGTAAGTAATGAAATAGGAGAAAAGGGATAAACCTTATTAACTATTTTCAAAATTTTTGTTAATTTTTAAAGCATCGTTTTTTTCTAAATTTATACAAAAAATTATATATATTTTTTTAATCTTTAAAAAATTTTCGATTTTCGTTTTTTTTTCGATTTTCGGTCATTTTTGGCACCGAAATTTCGATTTGCGATTTTCGATTTTTTCGGACCCCCCGAAATTTCGATTTTCGTTTTTTTTCGTCGACCATCGACTCCATCCCTGTTTGTCATTACCTCGGTCATTTAACTATTTAATTTTTGTCTTTATCAATAGAAGATTATTGAAATCAATAACAAATTTTATCAATTGTCAAAAATATCAATCCCATTCATTGATTTGATATTTCTTTCACTCCTCGATGGATGTAGGTTCCAACTGCAAAAGTTCGGATTTTTTAACCTCAATTTCTGTCAATTCAGATTGGATTCGTTTTTTGCCTTTGTGCAAGATGCATCTTTGAATGCCCACCCGAAAACAATCATACATATCCACAGACAACGTTATAAATGGACCCAAAAGCACGATGGGTGTCAATAGCATGCATGAAAGGCACTTTGCTTCTGAAAAACCTCAAAATTAGCAAGGAATATTTGTGCAAAAGTTTTTTTAATCAATAATCCGAATATTTAATATTTATAAATTTGTTTATTGCCTTTTGAATGGAATTTTGGCCAAAAAATAAAAAAATGATAAATTTTTGGTCCTAATAAAATAAGATCAAAATTTCATTATAGCAATTACGGCATGGCATCAATTAAATCATGTATTCATCGATTTAAAGTAGGGTAGCGCACGGGGGGGGGATCCCCGACTTTTTTGGGCCTCATCCCCGTCCCCGACAAGCCCATCCCCGACATCCCCGATCCCCGACCCTCATCCCCGCGGGGATTCGGGGATGAAAATGCACCCCTAAAGATGTCATTTTGGATCCAACTGTTAAGAGAATTTGGCGGAGAATTGCCCATTGAGACTTTGGTTCAGTGGTACAATGCTGATTTATTGGCGGTGAGGTCGCGGGCTCAATTCCCTTCGCCTAATATTTTATTTAAATTATTTCCTTTGTCCTTTTTTGATCATTTTTTGTTGCTTAACACAAAAATTATTACGAAAACTTTTTAGAATACATTAAATAACAAAAAAATCAGAAAACTTTTTTTAGAATGATGATAATTCTTAAATTTTCAAACAGAATTTACAGAAAGTGACATAAAAATTAAGCAATTTTTTAAAAAGAAAAGGGTCTTAATTTTCAAAATTTTCTCCGGCGGCCCCTATCGGGACCGCCCCCATCTCCCACAATGATTTTTACAAAATTTTCATTAAAAATGACCAAATTTTCTTAAGTAAAATTACCTAAATTTACAAAATTTTCTCCGGCGGCCCCTATCGGGACCGCCGGCACCTCATACAGTGAAATTTCTTCATCAAAAAATGCTCATTTTTTATAAAGCTTTGAAAATTTTTTGGTATATAACACTCATAAAAATTTTGGAAAAAAATTTCTGGAAAAAAAGACTTAGAATTTTTTTCACCCATCCCCGTCCCCGAAAACCCCGATCTCCGTCCCCGGCCGATTTTTCATCCCCGTCCCCGACCGGGCCATCCCCGGGAATCCCCGTCCCCGATTTTTGCCACCCTAATTTAAAGACTTTACCGATTTTACCCCGTCGAACAACGCCACACAAAAAGTAGGCTACCGTATTTCCTCTAAAATAAGCAAGTGCTCTAAAATAAGCAAGTGCTCTAAAATAAGCAAGACCTTAGAAGGACATTGAAAAAAATAAGCAAGTGCTCTAAAATAAGCATGTGTTTTCCAAATAAAATTTTTACTCATACCTATATGTTTTTTTCTTTTTATCTTTCCTGTGAAATCACTTTTTGACGCTGACGCCAAAAATGTCGCACGTAGCAACCGCAACAAACTCGTGGTCTTCTTCGTGTTGTTTGCGGGTTCTACGTGCGGCATTTTTTGGCGTCAGCGTCAAAAAGATGCGTCGAGTAACGCAGTACGTCAGAATAGACGTCAGAATCGGATTCAACGTCAAAAATTACCCGAGGATTAGTCCCGGGAAAGGAAAATGATGCTTTGAGTGATGGATGACCCGCTTGAATTTTGAAAATTTTTGCCATTTGCCTTTTTGGACACATTTTTTTCAACAAAGAATATTTATTAATTTGACCTTTGAAAAAAATAAGCAAGTGCTCTAAAATAAGCAAGTGCTCTAAAATAAACAAGACATTAGAAGGGCATTGAAAAAAAATAAGCATCATGCTTATTTTCGAGGAAATACGGTATCTTACATAAATCCTTGGTGATTCCAAAAACATCCAGATATAATTTATCGTTAATTCGGATCAACTCTCTCTCCAAATCTGTTTAATCAGTATGAAATAATGCAAAGAAGGATTTAAATTTATAATTTCTACAACTCATTTTCAATTTACAATTATAAAAAATATAAAATAATATATGAAAATCTTGATATTAATTTTCTAGAATATTTTAAAAATCAAATAATTATAAGGTTAAATATAATGGTGGTGAGTCATTATTAAGAAAAACAAAACCCAAAATAATCCCGTAAACAATTCGAAATAATGAAAAAGTCGACTTTTTCTCGGAAATTCGAAAAAAAAACAATAAGACCATTTCGATTCAGTATAAAATTCTGTACAACTTTGCCTTTTATACTCTGAATCTAATAATTAATTCGAAAACGAAGTTTATGGGACTATTTAAGGGTTTCGATGTTTTTTTAAATAATGACATTGCACCAAGTTCTTTTTTTTCTTAAATAATATTAATTTTTTAATTATTTTTTTGATTAAACCTTCTTGTTTTTCCTCATAATAATTCGCAAAATATTTAAAATAAGCCTGTTGCTTTTCGGGCATTGCCAATGTTTGCAAAATGAACAGTGTTCTCAAATGGAATTGAATATCTTCCAAACAATTTTGTCCCACGTAACTTTTGATGCTAATAATAAGTATATTTTTTTTACTAATAAATATAATTTTTATGAACCGTGGAAAATCTTTTAAAAACTAATTTCTAATTTAAATATATATACCAAACCATTGTTTGTTTTATACCAAACCATTGTTTGTTTTTAATTTTCATATTATCATACAATCTAAGAATGATAATTCATTGAAAATCCTTTCAACTTTGGTAAAAAATATTAAATTTGGAAAATTTTTGCACTTTATGATTCATTTTTTGATTTTGAATAATCAACTTATTAACTGGTAAATAAAAAATAAATAAATAAATGATTAAATGACCATCAATACGGTGCAATTATTTTTAAGGAACTATGATTAGTAAAAAGGTAAACATAATTAAATCCCGATGCGAAACTTGGGGAAGAAACCTATAAACGATCTGGGAAAATTTTTAAAAACGTTTTTGAATTCTTTAAGAATTTGTAATTTTCGCTAAACGCCGTTTTTTGGAAAAATAAAAAAACTGATCACATTCTCTAATAATCATTTGCTCTTGTGGTTTTGATTTTTTTAAATTTTTCCAGTCCGTTTTTTTTTCTTTTTGTCCCCAATTCCCCAAGTTTCCTATTGTTAAATTTTGGTTCATTTTTATTTCGCTACTTATTCTGTTTTCAAAATTAATTTATTTGCTTGCCCATAGATTGTTTTGAATTTTCACAACTAAAATTGATCTGATATATTTTTTGACATTTACACCACAGTAGGAGTAGTATAATGTGGTGAATTGAATAAACTACAGTAATAAATAAATTTACCGCTCAAAATCAGCACTTTGATCAAATGTTACGGTAAATTTTTGGGGCAATTCCATCTCCACTTTAAGCGCTTCATCGAAATGCCGAATATCACTGTAGACCTCCCCAAAGTTCGAAGTATTTTCTCCATTTTCACATTCACTTTGTACAAAAATGAATCAACCCCTTTAAAAAGTTCTTCAAAGTCATTTTTCATCACAATTTCATTAGGATTTTTCACTTTTGCTAACAAATTTTTCACTTTTTGGGCAATTTCTGAATCCTCAGGATATTCAGAAATGCCTTGACAATTTGTTTGTCTCATTTGGATCACATCGGATATTTGCTTAAGAATGATTAAAATCAAGTTTTTTTTATGAAAAACCTCTATAAACTTTGATAATAAATATTTTCAACTTGATAAATATATTAACATAGTCTGCATATATAAATGGCCCAAATTTTTATGAGACTATAATTAACAGACATGGTGATATTTTCTCTTCTGGTAACTAATTGTATAAATTTAAAAAACTGATTTATAAACTTTATTTTTTTAGGTTTTTTCTGTTAATAAAAAATCGGATTTTTCCTTCTGGACTTAAACAAAATCCGATTCACTTACCTTGTCTATGTTCTCCAGAATATTTTTCAATGCTTCACACGCATCATCGTTTATTTGATTGGTAAAAATGCATAAAGGAATAATTAAAAAAATAATATTTAATTTTGTAGTGAGCATTTTCATCTAAATTTTTATTTTTCCATAAATTATTTTTGACTTAATTAAATAATTTTCAAAGAAAAATTTATTTAAATTCTAGGATAACTTTGATTCAAAACTTTCTAAAGCTAGAACATCTAATAATTAATTTTTATTTGGTTCCAATAAAATTAATTATATTATAAAAATAAATGATGAAATAAAAATGATAATAATATTTTTACACTAAACTTCATATAACAAATTTTTAATTGAAAATAATTATGTTGACAAATGCAATAATAACTTATATATAGCCTAGAATGAGTACAACTTTTTATTAAGTTGAACAGAAAAATTCCAATAATTCTAATGATTGCATTGATAGTAATTTGATCACGCCGATTCATTTGGTTACTATTGAAATAGCACTGACGTCGAAATGGAATTTTAATTCCTATTACACGTACCAATCTCTACAACAGCGTATTCAAAGTTCTTTCTTTTTTACGATCGACCATAGAAAAGTGCTAATTTTTTTTATTTCTTACAACCACAAGGGCACTTACACATCTATTTTGTGCTTAGGCGCCACTAACAGTGGAGGGGGTACAATACAACGTTAGGGATTTGTTAGTGAGTCTTGCGTTGTTTAGAGATGGTTGGTAGCTTGGTAGTGGTGTGGCCTTG
Organism: Rotylenchulus reniformis; assembly: GCA_001026735.1. Taxonomy (NCBI): domain Eukaryota; kingdom Metazoa; phylum Nematoda; class Chromadorea; order Rhabditida; family Hoplolaimidae; genus Rotylenchulus; species Rotylenchulus reniformis. The sequence goes on along the minus strand of LDKF01000172.1, from coordinate 22,511 downwards.
CTCAAGGGCCGTTGCTGGCCGCTTTGCCGCGCAGTCGGCGTGAGAGAGAGAACACTGTCGACGGCTAAGGGCACTGGAGTTGAAGGGATGTGCTCCCCACGGGCTTGTGTATATTGGCGGACGCGGTGGTGAAGAGAGTCGGCGGAGGGATCCGAACCGGCCGGAACAGGACGGTCTGTGGCGGCCAGTCTGTGGCGGCCGGTCTGTGGCGGGACGGTCTGTGGCGGGGCCGTTCTGTGGCCGGCCGGTCTGTGGCGAAGAGAGTGGAGGGGAAATAGATTAATTTCCCAATGCTTTATGGCACTTTTTAATAAAATATTTATTTATTTATTTTTAATTTTTTTTAATTTTAAATCAACGCTTTCAAGCTTTTAAAATGGTGCCTTTATTTTTTAAATTAAATTGGCGCCTTTAAGTTTTTTCAAGTTGGCGCCATCGTCATCTGTTTTTGCTTTTTATAAGTTAGCTCTCTCGGCGCCTCTAACTGTCTAAGTTAGTGTCATCTGCGCCCTATTCATTTAATTTATCTTAAATTCCCAGTGCTTTTATTAAAATTCGTTTTTTAAGTTCGGCGCCTTTTGATTTAAACGCAACGAAAGGCGCTAACTTCAAAAACTTAAAGGCACCGTAGTGCCATTTGAAAATCTTAAAGGCGCTAACTTAAAAAATATAAAAAAATATTAAAAAAATATTATTAAATTAATTCAATCCAAGCTGATCGATAAAATAATTAAATTAATTATATTAATATTATGGCGCTATTTGAAAGGCGTTTATTTTTGGTACTCTATTTTTTTGAATACCGGCGGGACTTAAAAATTTTTTTCGCAACATCTGTCTAAATTTGATTTCTCTAGTGGTTTTTGACGCTGAATCCAATTCTGACGTCCATTTTGAGATAATGACTACATTTCATTCGGGGTTTTTTAATTAAAATCTCTCCCCTACCAACTGCCAAGATAAAAAATGAAAATGATCCCCCTGTTGGAATTTTTTTTGAAAAATTTGAAGAAAAAGTGACTGGTTTCCTTTAAAAATTGCCAAAATTTTTCAAAATTTTCTCCGGCGGCCACTATCGCGGCCGCCGGAGACCCCCTCCCCCGAGGATAGGGGTGATCTCCCTCAAGCCCAAATCCTAACTACGCCCCTATTTAAAAGTGGCACTTCATTCCATAGTGCTACTTCACAACCAATGCAAAACATAAAATTTGACCGTGTTTTACGAAGATTTATAATTTAATTTAAAAATCTAACTTTGAAACGGTTTTTTTGAATTTTTAGATTTTTTTTTAATTTTCCCCAAAATGCGGGTAAAATGCGGGTATACCCGCGGGTACCCGCGGGCGGGTATGCAAAAAAGTATGACGGGTATGAAACGGATACGGGTATCGGCCCTGCGGGTATAACCGGGTACGGGTCCGAAATTTGTACCCGTGAGCAACCCTGGTTTGTATAGGGATCAGAAATTAAAAAATTACTATAAAAGAAATTGGTGAAAATATTATTAGAAATGAATGCCTTTATAAAAATTAAATAGACAATGCAAAATAATTAATAATTTATATATAATTTTCTAAGATGATTTGATTTATGTGGAAAAAATATAAAATAATAATCTTATTATTAAATTAATTATATAATATTAGACAAAAATATGATTGATTGACTAAATTAGTTTAATTTAAAATTTTTTTTCATAAGATAACTGAAATAATGCTTTTTACTCATGAAAAAGGCAGGTAAAATTGAATTGAATATAAAATTAGTGGTTTTATATGGATAATTTTTAATATTTAATTTAAAAAAGCGATTGAATTAAAAAATAATTTTTTAATTAAAAATTAAAATTACATATCCAAAAAAAGACTTTAATAACAAACCGAAGAACGACGCCGACAGGATAATAAAAAACATAATTGCTCAATGGCAATTTTTAATGTACTATAAATTATGTTTCTAACAATTAGCATAATTTTACCATTTTTACTTTATAATGCGCGAATCACACTGAAATTACTATCTGTAGTTGGCTCAACGACCCAGATTTGTAAATAAGATAAAAAATAATCATATTAAAAAAATAGTCATAAAAAATATTTTGAAAATTTTTATGTTAAAGCTAAAAAATAAAATCCTCATTCAGTAGAATTTTATTATTACAGATGAGAAATTTTGGCAAACACCATCATATAAAAGTTAAATAAAAGAATATATAATTATATTAATTTAAAAACTTTTTAATAGAATAAATTTTTTAAATTAATTTTGCTTCTTTTATTTCTTTTTTTACCAATTTATTTTATATGATAATAAGGTTTAATAGCAGCAGGAATAGACTTTAGAATTTTTAATAATATATGATACATCTCCCTTTTATGATATTTTCGCTATTTAACGAAATAACTAAATAAAATAAGAATCTTTTCAATATTAATAAAAATAAAACAAAAAATGATTCAATTTAATAGATTATAAAATTTAATTATTTTATTTTGGCAAAGTATTTTACCAATTATTAATTACATTTTACAATCCTATCCGCAGTTCTATTACTTGCAGAAGTAAGGCGGTGATGTTGTTCATCAACATCCGAGAGTCGGTATCCCGCTAATTAAATATATAAAACTAGAGGAAAAGAAAAAATAACTGGCAAATTAATTTATAATATATGTCTTTCTTTATGAATATACTAATAATATAATAATTTACATATTTCAATTAATTTGATAATCGAATAAAAATTAAAAGTTTCAATGCAAAAATACATATCACATGGAGCGGGACTGCGAAAATTATGAATAAATAAAAAATATATTTATATAAAGAACAATTTATATTCGCAAATTAAAAAATATATATTAATCTTAATAATTTACAATAGAATTTTTAAGCTTATATTTTGTTCTAATAATCTATAATTAATCATAGTTAAAATAAAATTCTTCTTCCAATGGACCCTTTACATCAGGTTCATTGCCAGCTACCATCATATATTTATTATTATGTTGCATCATCAATTAGATAGGTCCACTGAAATCTGGTGTTTTGATAATGCTTTAGACAAAGTTAAAAATTAAGTAAAAACTTCAATAATTTCTCCAATTCTAATGATGAACAATCTGCGACAGCGCTTGCAAGCAATTCTCGGAGTTATTCCGGAAAACGCTGAGGTTGATCAGCGTCCTCTAAATATGATATATTTAACTATTTTTAATGAATGCCTAATTTTAATATTTAAATTTCTTATTATTGCAAAAAATAATATTTTAAAATTACGCCATTTTTAGCAAGGAATTTACCATTTAGCAAGGAATTTACCATAAAACATTAATTAATTAAGATTATTATAAATTAAATTAATAAAAATTAATAATAGAAGTAATTAAATAGTGTGTGGATGAGAAGAAGAGTCAAATAAATATTGTGCAGACTAAAATAAATTGTGCAGACTAAAATAATAATTAAAAAGGTTAAATAAATAAATTAAATATATATAAATTAGCTTAACTTGCTTTAATAAAAATAGAATTTAATAATCAAAATTTTTGATCTTTCCCATTTGTTCATTAACCTAGCATATTTTATTCTTAATAATACATTCATCAAAAAAATTCTTAATTTATAATAATATATAATTATAATATATAATGTTGAGAGTGATCATTGGGGGGATCGATCGGATCTGGTCCCTTCCCACCAACCTTTTCCCTTCCCTCGGGGTTTCCCCTCTGTTGTCATCTTTTCTCCGTGAATCACCTTCCTTCCCCAAATCCCCGTCTGAATGAACAACTGTTCCCTCCCCTTCACGTCCCCATTTAAACCCAATCTTTGTCAGTATTATGGTTCAGTTGTGAATATTCAGTCTGAAGGTAAAGATCTGTTGAAAGGGTTGGAAAAGGGAGGGGGATTAGGGGCTGGGTTGGGGCACCCGCTTGCGGGCTCGTCCCTGGGAACGGTACCCTGAAGGAGTTGGATTCTCCCCAAATGGAAAGTGAGAATCACAGCTCCGGGACCGAACCCTAAAACATCCGAGGACCGGGATGGACCCCTAAAGGGAAAGTGTCCATCTCGTTGTCTCTCGACATGGAGGTCTCGCCCGGATTCGAAAAGACCGGACCCACCACCCTACCCCCTCCCCATCCAAATAAGATCGGAAGGGAAAGAAGGATGATATGTGAAGAAGCGACAGGAAATGGAACCGGATGGAGGGGAAAACGGTGAAAAGAAGAGGAAGGAGAAGAGACAATTGATGGAGGGAAAAATGAAAAACAAGGCTGAAAATGAGATGATGGAGACGAAAGGATCCGGATGATGGAAGCGAAATAGTTTCAGAAGGGAGTTCGATAACTATAAATAAACAGAGAGTATCATCGAGACCAAAAATCTTTTTTGACGTGTCTTTCAAGTGTCTACAGGGATACCTAGGAAGATTAAAATGTTCGTGGCCGTCAAAAGCAACGCCAAATTTCGCCGATTTTTGGAGTGCTACAGTAATTGTTCCTCCGCCTCGACCTTTGGCCAACCCGCCCGATGAATGGATCCCAAAATTGGGGAAGCAAAAAACACCTGCCTGGCAGCAGTGGAGAGACACCTGACGTGGATCCCCGGGTCTGATCAGCCTGGGAGACCGGAGACTACCTGACTGAAGACGGTGTCTCGAGGGACGCCGTCTTTCCAAAAAAAAAAGAAAACGATGATTAAACGAAGAAGGCTATTTCGGGATTGGTCGTTGAACAGACCGTGAAAAAAAGGGGCTGAATGAAGAGAAGATAAAAATGAATCAAAAGAGAGGCGGATTTATCAGTCGAGTCCAGCCCAAAAATTCATTGGACTCCACAGTCTCCGACCAAATTGGCAGGGGTCCCACTAGCATAAGGAAAAAGGGGTCACAGGGAGCAACTACAATAAGTTCGAAGTTTAGCACAACTTGACTCTCTGAATTTTAAATATTCCTAATCTCTGAAATTGAACAAAGCAACTGACCGAAGTCAACTGTCATCCTGTGAAGCTATTGTTTTGACTAACAGCTTTCCGACCTCCGCTCTCTAACTTCCAATCACCGTCGGTGCAAGGATTTCCTGCTCGGAACCACTGGACTACCAGACGCAGTGTGAGGACCAATCTCCAGAGAGCGCGAAACGGCCACCACTCGACAACCGACTACAGGTTAAGGTAGAAAAATTGGGGAAAAAACATTGAAAGTCGGAACAATTTTGGGCTGAAAAAAAGGGTTTCAAAGCAAATTTTGAAAATCCGAAACTTTTATACCTGGGCCGAAAGGGAAACGCCAGGTCATAAAAGGAAAACTTGTCAAAAAATATCAATCTTCTACCAACAAGCCCTACAGGGAAAGTCTTGTTTGGTAGAATAAAAATTCTAATCAGGCCTCAACCAACAAGCCCTAAAGGGAAAGTCTTGTTGGGTTGAGTCAGAACTGTCTATAAAGCACTCCAGACCCTAAAGGGAAGTTCTGGTCGTGTTCTGAAAAATTTCAACGAATAGCTCTCTGTCCGTAAGGGAAGTCAGAGAATTATTTCGGAGTAAATTATCCGGAAAGGAAGTGAGTGTGATGAAAGGCGAGAGAACCAGAAGGCCAAGCGAAAATTTGGCTTGTACCCATTAGGGAAGTTACAAGCGCAAAGTTCAAGAGATCGAGAGCCGAGTTACCGAGCCTGTAACCGAGCAAGGAGCGCATTTGAGAAAAATTCCATCTCATTCAAAGGCACCCTCGGGGGATCGTTCATACAAAGGAAGAGTTGATCCTCGGTACCAGCGAAGTCCAATCCGAACCCGGAGCCACCGAAACCAAGTAGAGGACCTTCTCAAAGGCGAACGAGAAGAAATGGCCGAAGACGAGCTCTTTCAAAAAATGACAGAGATGGAGGAACAGCTCAAAAAGTTGTCAATGCACACCTCGTCCGTGGGCCTACCGCAGCCGGAACGATTCGACGGACGGAAGAGCTTGGTAGACTACCTGCGGTCGTTCAACAAAGTTGCGACCGCGCACGGATGGTTGCCTGGGAGATGTGTCCAAATTTTGCCTCTTTTCTTGACGGGCGATGCCAAAGCGGCATATGACGGATTGGTAGCAGACCAGAAAAATAATTGTGAAAACTTGATCGAGGCACTGGCCGAAAAACTGACCAAGAAATCTTCTAAGGAATCGGCCCGAAGGGAGCTGACTTCGCGGAAACAGAGGAAAGATGAAAGTTTGCGAGAGTATGCTAGAGTATTGCGCGACCTAATCGACAAGGCATATCCGGATGGCGCCATAGATCCTGCACTGGGAAAGAGAGTGACAGGTGCTCCTGCTGTACACGATCGTGACCAACGAGCCGAGCGAGTGAAAAAATTCAAGGACGAAATGGCTCGAGATTTTTTCAGAACTGGGATACGTACGGAGGTGCGAGAGAAGGTCATGTTTCTGCCGAATCCAGTTAGCTTGGAAGAAGCTGTCAATCTAGCCATTGAAATCGAAGAAATCCAACAGCATTTGAAGCAGGATACTGTGGCATCGCTCGAATTGACGCATGAAGCAATCCAGGACCTGAAAGCGGACATCTGTGCGGTGAAAACACAGCAGAAATTATTCCAAAACCAGTTGCCGCAAGACCGTCTGAGGGAATACGGTGCGCAATACGAGCGACAAAATTATGCATGGGATCCCAGAATTCAAGGGCAAGAATGGACAAACTATGGGAACCAGTGCCAACAATATGGCACATTTCCAAATCGAGGGGCATGGTCAGGTCCAAACCGAGACAGAAGAGAGTTCAATCATCCCAACCGTGCACCCGAGTGGAATTACTGTCGATCTCGCGGACCCCTAAAGGGAAAGTGTCCATCTCGTTGTCTCTCGACATATAAATTACTATTTTTTTATTAAAAAATATAATTTAAATTTTGAAATTAAAAAGAAATAGTCAACGAATAATAAACAAAATATTTTGTGCATAATATTGTTTAAAAACTGGATTCAATTAAATAAAATTTATTTGCCAAATAATTGTTCTCCAATTTTTTAATAATCAGTTTTGCTTTAAAAAATTCGATCAAAATATTAAATTTAAAAAATGACTAAATATTAATATAAATTTAAAAAATTATGGGAATAGATTATAATGATAAAAACTCCAAGATCTTAAAAGATTGCTAAGAAATTAATTTTTTATTTTTTTCACTATATAAATAAAATGAAATAAATAATATGAGGACTTCAAAAAATGACGTCCTCATTCTATCAAAAAGAATGGCCACTATAAGATTATACCTAATGAACGGTTTGCTTACTGTTATACATTACTTTAATGTCAATTAGAATATATCAATTTAAATATAAATATAAACAATTTAAAATTTCTTGAATACCATGGAATGGCCTTTATTTTAGAATTGGCTAAACACGCATAGTAGTTAGGTGCCCTTCCCTCGTGCCACCTATACTACTTCATATAAGCCCAAAAACGGCCATCCAAGCTGCATATATAGCTTCATTTTGTTATATATATATATTTCATATAAGGCTATATAAAGACTTTTTTGAAAAAGGTCTTCATATGTGAAAAATCACTTCATATATCTCTATATGAAGTAAAAAGGCGGCCTAAAGCATTGCCCCATGGCAATGATATTGACCAATGGCAATGATTTTGACCGGGCAATGATTCTAGACGTTTGGGCAATGAAAATGGACATCTTTTTGTGCCAAACCATTGACACAAAAGGCCAATACAATTGATCTTTTGGTCATAATCATTACAAAAGGCATTTTTTTGTTTTTGTGTCAATGGTTTTGGACGGGGGCGATAAAACCATTGCCTATATCTAAGTCAATGATTTTGACACATTGTGTCAATAATCCTGGACATTTGATCAATGAAGATAGACGGGTTGTCAAATCACTGACCCAAACTGGCAAAATCATTGATGTTTTGTTCATTATCATTGACCAAGGCGATTTTATTGGTTCTGTGTCAATGGTTCTGGACAGGGATGTAAAAGCATTGACCCATTTTAACCATGGATTTGTCAATGACTAAGGCTGGGGATCACCTTGCACTGATCCTTTTATAGTCCCTCCCAGACCACGAACCTAGCCTATGCAAATCCTAACTTGCAGAGAGGGGTTATTGCACCTAACCCTAGCTTGCAGAGGGAGATTTTTGAGCTGCTCTATACCCATCCTTCACTTGCAAAGTGAGACCTTATTGATGATCAAATTTAATGACCTTTTTGGTGTAAATGATAGCCCTAATATTGTATAATCAGCCTCCTCGGCGTTACTCGTCGAAGAGGGCTGCAGTCCATTAGCTCTGCTTTGCAAGAAGACATAAAATTTTTTATAACTTCCAAAAATATATAAAATTAAAAATTTATTTGGAATTAATAAAATAAAAAAATTAGTTTTATATATGAATTAATCTAATAAAATTGATAATAGTATAAAAATGCATTAAATTATTTCCTACAATAATTTATTATAAAACAGAAATTAACAAAATTTAAATTTAAAAATGAAGGATTAGAAAGATACACTTCTTCAATTATATTATCATCATGCAGGAATGTATAAAGAAAAAGAGATTATCATCATAATTCAAAAATAATTTACTAAAAAAATAATATATTAATTTAATTTATTGAAATCATCTGGTTATCAGGTGGTTGAATATTAATGCGAGACCTAATGACAATTATTATCGACTATGATTTCATAACGTCGGAATTGCTCCTTCATGGTCGAATAAATGCTTAATCGTCTCGCGTGCAATGTAGACGAATGGAGGGTAGATAATTTAATTTCTTATAAATACTTTTTAAATTTATTTGTTTAAATATTTTCAACCAATAGATTATATGACCCCGGATTGCAATGTGAATCGCATATATACCAATAATTTTGAATATAAAAATTCAAATTTAACCATGGTCAAAATTTCATGATAATGATATGAATAAAATAGTTAGATTTACATAAAAATGCACTTATAAATTTAATTAAAAAAATTTTTTGAGAAGAAAAATGTTTCCTTTGTCACATAATTACTGGGAAAAAATTAATTAATCCGAATATCGAAAAGAGTCATATCGTTTATGACACTACAATTATGTAGGGTCTGCAATGTTCGGAACATTGTAACTCCGCTATTACTTATGTTCAACTATATTTAATCTGTTAATTGGCTTGGCTACTGCCTTACAAAAAAAGAGAATTGTTTAAAAAGGAGAATAGAATGATCTTTTTAAATTAAATTAAAATTGAAAATATATTTAATTATATATAAATAATAAAAGGAATTATTATTTTTAAGCTGAGACGATAAATAAAAAATAAAAAAATAAAAAGAGTGTTTATAAAAATTAAAAGCAGAATATTAGAAATTTTAATTTAAAATGATTAATGATTTTTGTAATAAAAGATAGAAAATTAAAATTATGTTTAAATAAATTAACGTGAACATGTTCAACTAATCCAATTGAAGTATGGCATTCAGTATTAAAAAGAATAGAAAAAAATAAAATAAAGATAAAATTTTAATTAAAAAAATTAATGAAATATAGAGTTACCGCAACTGTTATATATGTATAAGCATGTTTAAAGAATTATTTTCTGACTTAACAGTTATAATCAAAGACATATAAAAAATTAATGCAGACATTACGAAGAATTATTTTTAATATATTTACATAAATTAGTGATTCTAATAAAAACCTAAAACATTCAACTTTATAAATATTATGTAAACAATTTTTAATACCTTTATTTTATAATATTTTTAATAATATTGAATAACTAAATTTTCGGCATGAATACTTTAAAATAATTGATAAAACTTTATTATAAATTCCATTATGAAAATTTAAATTATAATTAGCAATATTAAAAATTATGAGTCCAATGTAAAGAATGACAATTATCAAATGAGATTCGTTGTAAAAATCAATAAAAGTTCATAAAATTTTGAAAAAATTATTAGAATAACTGGATAAATTAAATTATAATAATTGAAAGGTAATACAAATTATCTCAAAATATTTAAATTTGATCAAAAGTAAAAACTTGGTCAAATACTTTTTTTATAATCATTTTCTGAGAGCTTCGATCTAGTTTGGAAATAAGGTGAATTTTCCTATTTAAAATTGGGTTGATTATGTCAAAAAATGAAAACAATTATTCGTAAAAATTATATTTTAAAGAAATTTTATGATAAAATAATATTGGGTCTATTATTTTATAATAATTTAGAATCTACAAATAGGTGAAATAAAGCAGTAATATTTAATTAGGATAACATAAGTAATAAAATAAATTTAAGAAAATTAAAAAATATATTAAAATAAGAAAATAATTAAAACAATAAATTTCTTCACAGATCTAATTTTTTTATAAATTACCATATTCAGATTACCATACCCTTATAAATTAACATACCTATTACTTGGAAAAAACAAGAACAAATTTGGAGAATTCTTACAAAAATCCACCAAGCAGATCACCAAAAAACATTTATGATCAGGATTATTCTTTAGTTGATTGCATTGTTACTTGCAATAAAAAACAAAGCATTAAATGCGACTTAAGATAAATAATAAGCCAGATATTTTTAGATATAATTATAATAAAACAATTTATTTTTTTAAATAAAATATTAATTTAAAAAATTTATTTTAAGATTTTTAAAAGATATATTAGTATAAATAAAGAGAAAAAAGAAAATTATTAATTTTTAAATAAGTGAAAAAAATATTAAGGCTGATTATTATTAAAAATAAAAATTATCATAATACTTACTTACTTAATTTTAAAATTAATAATAAATTAAATAATTTACCATTAAAATTTAATCAGAAATGTTTAAAATACAATAATTCTAATTTAATAAAGGTATACAATGATAATTTAGTAAGGAAAAATGATTTATTAAAATTTATTCGTTTTTCACTGTCCCAAACGCTCGTGCACCAACTATAGCATATGGATGTCTAGGCCTTTATGTTTCAATCTGCTCTCATTTTACGCAATAATCAAGAAAATAAATTTTTATTATTAATTTTTAGAATAATATAATGTCGTAAGATGGTCTTTTTTAATTAAAGGATGTAATGGCTATAATTTTCTTTTTCCCAGCAGAAAAATGATAGAACTGGGAGTCTCTCCAGCAACTTCGGCAGGTTCAAAGACAACAAATGAAACTCATTAAAAAAAATTTTATAACCATTCAGAAATATATTTTAAAGTAAAGTTATATGATATAATGATAAAATATAATTTATTGTTGATTTTAAAAATGTTGGAATAAAAATAATTGAAATAAAAATAATTAACTATTTATTATGATTATTCATGAAAAAACTTTAATTACAATTTAAATAATAAATTTACATCAAGAAGATTAAATATTTAACTGATAAATTGTTCATTACTTAAGTTCTGCGCGATCATTAAAAAATAATCAATTTGGATCATGATTCTAACTAAATAAAATTACTAAATGAATATGGTAATTTATAACAATAAAACGATTTCTTTCAGACATCCAATCAGAGTAAAAAATTTAATTAAAAATTAAACAATTGTAAGAAAATTTAATTATCTTTTAAGATAAAACGCCGAAGGATTTGAATTGATTCGACCCATATGATTTTGGCGCAAGATGGATAAAAATGAAAAGCGAATTTATTTTATGATTTTGAATTAAATTACATTAAATAGTGTATTAAATCATTTAAAAATTGATGTAATTTAATAAATAATTAAAATTCTTTAAATATACACGTGAATATAAATCAAATTACCATCGGATTTAAATAAAATATTTTAGAATTTTAAAATAAAAATAGATAAATATAAATTATAAATAAAAGGCTAAAATAAATAAAGTCATTTTTAAATCTTATTAGATATTAAAATTCTTTTAAAACATAATAGCAATAGCTTTATTTATATAAAATATTAATGTTGAAAAAATTGACATATAGTTTAATGTACGTAATGATTGAAACGATCTTATAGAACGATCTCTTTTTATCAAAAAATTAAATGAAATTAAAAAATCTTATAAATGTAATAGAAGCTTAAAATAATATTTTTATAAAAAAATAATAATTTTTATATAATTATTTTATGAAAAAATGGAGCAATACAAAGAAATCTTAAAAATTTAAAAATCGACGGAAAGTCAATTGTATGTAATACAAAATTTTTAAGGAGGTAACCTGGGGCGAAATCTCGCAGAGGCCGTTAACTTCAAAAAAATTATATTTTATCAAAATAATAAATATATTGAAATATATTATATATGCAATATCATTTATATGTTCTATTAAAAATATAAAAAAAAGAAGAAAGGAAAAAATTACTGTGACATCATTTCGAAAAAAATAAAAATTATATTAATGAGATTAAATTATAAATAACAAAATTTACTCAAATTTCACTGAAATTCAGGAATTTTTAAAAATAATATAAAATTTAAATGATCTTAAAAAGTTCAAAAAATTTCAAATTAAATATAACAATAAAAAATATTACTGATTTTGCAAAATGGCTCTTTCAGGAAGAAGGTTGTGTAAATGATTAAGAAAAATTGAAAAATAAAATATATTTACTTTGTAAAGAATATTTATATTCATAATAAATATATAAGAATTAAAGTTTAATAATTTTAAAAGAAGACTGAATAATTTCACAATTGTAAAATTATCTAATATTGAAATTTTAAGATCAATTAATTAGTTAAATGAATGTAATTATTGTTGTTTCTAAAAATGGATAATCTTCAAATTAAATTAAATTTTTATTCAGATTAATCTTAAAATCTATTTCTATTCTAAACCTAATATATTTTTAAGGTATTTTTTAAAAATCTAAGATAGTTGCCAATATTTTTACGTTTTAGATGTCCCAGCATGTCAAAAATGGTCAAAAAGCTTTGTGCCAATTCGCCAATCAAAATTGCAAAGTATGACCAGCAACAACCTTCTCTAATCCCCGTAGCCATATTAAACACAATCATTGACCCGATAATCATTATTAAATATATATAAATTAAATGTAAATAATTAAAAAAAATAAATTACAAATAAATGATGATTTATTCAAGGTTGAAATCATCTTAAGATATTTAATAATATTTTTGATTAAATAATTAAATTTTTTCTGAAAAGATTTTGCAATGGCAACTTAATAAAGAAATTCAATAAAATTCTGCCGAGTTCCAACAAAGCGACTGCTTAGATGCATAAAATTGAAAGGTTTTATGCTTCATCATTCTGAAATTAATCTAGATGTTAAATCATAGAACAAAGTTTCCAATAACCCAAATGCTTCAATATAATTATTAATAATTTTAGTTGAAAAATTTTAAATGCTAAAAATATTCTTATTCTTATTCACATTCACATCGTCCAAATTAATTTAAGATGGCAACTGTACTGATGACAAGGGCAATTTATCAAGACCTTGATTTTTTATTTTTTTAATTTCAACTCAAATAAAAAATAAAATATTATGAAAAAAACTCTAGCCGGAGGGAGATTTTAATGAAAATAATGTTTTTATAAGTTAAAAAATAAATTATTTTTGTTAGAGCTATTATTCATTTTTATTAATTATATTTATGTTCATTTAAATATGCAATTAATAATTTAGATATGAGATTGACAAAAATTTATTTTACCATAAATTACAATATTTATAATATTATGTAATTAATTATATTTTCACGTTTTTCATTAAATTATTAAATAATTTTTTAAGAAAATTTTTTATATCCTTTTTTGAAAGTTTTTTTTTAATAAATTTAAATCATAATATATTTATATTTTTGATTTTTTTCCAAAATTTGATTTAAATTTTAACAAAATTTGCAAAAATACATCATTAAATTATAAGCAATATTTTTATTTATTGAATTTTTATTATATTTTATGAGTATTTTCGTTCCTAAATGGTTATTATTAATTCAATTTTTCGTACCTAAATTATATTAAATATGTACACAATCTTAAAAATTCTATAAATTTATTACTAATATTTAAATTTTTATTTTTCAAACGAATTAAATTAATTTATGATACAAGTAAATCATTAATTCTTATTTAGATTAAAATAATAAATAATAAAATAAATTTTTGTATTTTTTTCAATTTTTATTCAAAACAATAATGTTGATGTAGCTAATTGTAAAAAATAATTTATAAAAATTAACTAAACATACCCACTATATAAATAAAATAAAGTAATTCAATGAAAATACTATGAAGATTTGTTTAAAAAATGATATTAAATTTTGATCAAGAAATTTTTTAAATTATTTTTAAAATAAATAATATTTAATATTTGCTGGTTATTTCTATCTAATAAAATGATAAATTTTCTTATGTTATTAATTTATTTTTGGAAATAAAATACTAACTTCATTTAATTGAGGATAATTATAAGTAAAAAAAATATTTTAATTTTTAAAATTATTTTACTAATTTTTATTAAAATATCAAAATCAGATTTTCTTAATCATTATATGGTCTACTTATAGGTTATGGATTATTATTAAATTTAAAAAAAAAACTTATTCTTCAATTTCTCACGTTTTCTCAATCGTCAAGTAATTTTTGAAAAATAATGCATTTTTTAATGGATAAATTTTATAAAATAACTTTTCTTTTCTTATTCTTATTAAATCAAATATTACAAAAAATAATAATCTATATTTCGAATTTTCATTAAATTTTTCCTTTGTAAAATTCTCTAACTTAAAAATTTTATTAACATTTATATTAAGTTACCTTGATTAATCTCGCTTCGTCACTAGTGATTATAGTGATTAAATGTTTAAATAATTTAATCTTAGATTTCATTCATTTAATTTATAATTTTGTTTATATCATATATTAATTACTAGGAAATGAATTTGGTACCAAAATATAAATATAACTTTTTTAAATTTAATTTTAATTGAGTACAATTTTAATTTCACTAAATATTTTGCATAAAAAATATGATATCATCATTTATATGTTTATTTTTTTAACGCTCTAAATTTTTTAATTGTTTTAAAAATGTTTATATTATTGTTTTTTTTTTATTATTTTTAAATTTAGCTAATTAAATATAATATCATATTTTTGTATGATTTATTTATAATTTATGACATTTGTTTGAATGGAAATATTATTTTATTTTAAATTATTTACAAATTACAAAATTTACTTTATTCTAAATTTTAATTTGTATATTTAACTGCTGTGACTTTATTAAGGTACCTAAAATTTTTAAGGGATAACCAATTCCAATATTTTATTCCACCTGGACTCTGAGACTATTCAGTTCCATATTTGATTTGCGCGACAAAATGTGCATTATACCCATCTTTTATTATACTCCCAAATAAATTGACTTAAGTTAAATTATAAAACATATTCTATTATTGTACCAACTATGATATTTTTCTTTAATAACTTATTATTATTTTTTTAATTTCTTTAAAAATTATTAAATTATTCGGCTTGTTATGAAGTTTGTCAAATTAACAATATTCGAGCTATATTCCTATTTTCTATTTAATTGATTTTAATTTATATAGTTGAATTTTATTATTATTAAGATTTAAGAATATATCAATGTATAGATAAATTATAGATTATTGATTTTAATTAAAGAATATAATAATTAAAATTAGGAACTAATATATTAAAATAAAGAATATATTATTCTAATTTTAATATGCTTTGTTGCATTTATACAATAATTTATTTAGATTTGACATTGGGCAATTTGTTAGATCAAATTATTTTTTTATACATATTTTTTTATAAAAGTTTATTAATAAATGGTTTTAAATTGTTAATTATTTTCTTGTTAAAATTATTTTTGCCAATTATCTGTAATCCATTGTATTATTTTGTTAATAATTTTAGATTTTAAAATTGCAGCAATATTCGATTTGAAAATTATCATAATTAATATATATTTAACAGATTTTATTACGAAAATTATAAGTTAATTTTGTTAATTAATAATTTTGCAAGAATTTAAGAGATATATATGGTTTGTTGACGAAATATTATTATATTTCTTAAAATGCTTTAGAACTTATGGTCAGACACCTATTTTAGTTATTAATTATTGGTGTATTATTTATGTTATAAAATATTCTTTTAAATATTTTTAATGAAATTTCTTTTACTATTTATTTTGTAATAATATTATTATTGAATTATTATTAAATTCTCAACATTATTATACTAATATATACAAATATTAAAATAAAAATGAGAATTTTTTATTTTTATTTTTATTGTTAGATAAGGATTACGCTTAATAAATCTCCATATTTCTTATTTTAAAAATCAATTTCGTATAATCATTCACATTATATAAAACATATTATGTTTATTTATTTTATGATTGAACAATTTGTTTAAAATATTTTTCATTAATTTATATTTGATATATTTGTATATTATGTTTTTTAATAATATTGATATTGACAATTCATTAATTAATTTTGAATTCCAAAAAAAACTAATATAATAACTAGGGACCGGATTTATATGGACTAAAAATCGCAAAATATGGCCATATAATATGGACTAAAAAATGCCAAAATATGGGCTAAAAATGGTCAAAAATGCCAAAATATGGACTAAAAAAGTGAAAAATATGCACTCTAAATTGGCAAAATATCGGTAAAAATGCAAAAAATTTTCTTCAGTAATTCATTTCAAATTTTTAACCAATTTTATGAAGAGGAAATTGATCAGAAAATTATTCTTTTCATTTTTAAAAATGAATAGGTTTTTGTTGAAAATTTTTATCAAAAATTATTATGAAGGAAAAATAATCAAAAGCAAAAAAAAATTATGTGTGTTGAATTTTTTTTTCGAAAAAATAACTTAATAGAAAAATTTTGAAAAATTTTCCAAATAAAATCAAAAATTTCCTGATTTTTATTGCATTTTTACCTTAAAATTTTTCAAAAATGGCAAAATATGGACTAAAAACGTCAAATATGGA
Source organism: Rotylenchulus reniformis (assembly GCA_001026735.1). Classification (NCBI taxonomy): domain Eukaryota; kingdom Metazoa; phylum Nematoda; class Chromadorea; order Rhabditida; family Hoplolaimidae; genus Rotylenchulus; species Rotylenchulus reniformis. The sequence goes on along the minus strand of LDKF01000172.1, from coordinate 5,494 downwards.
AATATGGGCTAAACCCCCAAAATATGGATTTATATGGACTAAAAAGTTGCTTCAAATCGAAAAATTTTAACGTAAAAACGCTTGTTTTTTGGTCCTCTCTTCAAAACATATGCGCAAAAAAAAACATGTTACAACATATAAATCCGGTCCCTAATAATAACCTTTTTTCTACTTTATTATTAACGGAAAACATAGTTTCTACTCTGCATTTTTTTCATAATTATATCTCTCAATTGAATAAATATGTAATATTAATTTTATTTTCTAAATTCATTAATTTTATATGTAATTTATTTTTTTAATATAATTAATGGATTTTAAATGCTGACGATTCTATCATAAATATTTTTTCATTTTTTGTATTTAAAGTCTCATTGATCAAAAATCTTAATTATTTAAAAATTATTCTTGTTACGTATGTTATTGGTCCCATTCTATTAGCAGAGCGGATTATCTTCCTTTTGTTGAATCGTCCGACGGATCATCCGGTTAATAAACATTATATTTTTTTAAATTTTTAATAATTTAGCATTAGTATTTTTATATGTCGAATACATAAATAAAAATCCATTCAGTTGATTTAAGTATTTAGTTTTTAATGTCTTTTCTTCCATTTTAAAAATATTTAAAATTGTTTGAATTTTTATTTTTTATTTAATCATATGAAACAAATTAGTTTCAAAATAACATATTGCTATATAGTTGAATTCATAGAAATAATTTAAAAAATAATCATTTTTTATATTTATTTTTTTTCATTTAATTGATTTTCCAAGCGTTTTTACAATATTTTATTCGATTAGAATTAAAAAATATATTGAGAAAGTGAATTTTTTAATGATAATAAAAACTTTTGACTGATTTTTCATTACAGTGTTATTTTTTAATTTTTTTATATTAATTTTTTGATAGATAGGTGATCCGAGATTCTGTACTTCCTTGACAATTATTGGTTAAATAATTTAATCTTTAATAATTATAATAATTTTATAAATCTTGTTTTGAAAATTTTATGTAATATTCAACGAATCTTTGACGAATCTTTCAACGAATCTTTGAAATAATATTAATTTTTATTATAATTATTATATACTAACGGTAGTTCTATTTTTAATATTTTATATATTTTTAATATATATGAGCAAATGATGCACCTACATATATAAATCTGCCTAAAAGGTTTGATCAATAAATCATTATTTGTATCTGCTGTGCATTTATGTGTTATATGTAGAATTATTCTAGAACTAAAATTAACTATATTATTTTCTTAAGTTCACTTTATAATATTATTTTTTTTCTTATTTTCTTCCTTAGAGTTCAATATGCAAGATGTAAAAGTGTTCATAGAAATTCTCCTATGATTTATTAATATATTTTTATTAATTCTTTCAAAATGTAACTATAGATATTCCTTTCATTTCTTTGGAATTTTTAAATTATATTTTTGATCTAATTAGATGATTAAGATATGTTTGAATAAAATTTATTTTTAAATGATTTTGCATTAATAATTTATTTTTAAATTTTCAGAGATTTTATTAATTAGATTTTATAAATTGCTTCAATAATTTTATAATATTAAATCAAATATTAATTTTTCCTTTTTAATTTTTAACAATATTTTTGGTAAAAAATTTAAATATTTTTAATTGATATTTAACCGAAGGCTTAAAATTATATAATTTAACTATTAAAACATAACTTTTAATTATTTAATAAGTATTATTCAAGTTTAATACTTAAGCATAAATTTTTTTATTAGAGAATATCTACTCTCAATAAATTAATTATTTTTTTGTATGAGTTTGTATGAGTGCATTTTTTTTTAATTAAATATATCTGATTTGTTCAAATTTATTTTTCAAAATCTAATTTTAATTATAGATGAATAACGAATGAATATAAAGAAAATTTGGAAAATTGAAATTGAATTTTTAAAATTCAGATTTCTAACAATACTAACTTTAGTCGATGAATAAACTAAATCCATGACTTTCCTTGCATTTTTACTAAATCCATGAATTTCCTCCATGACTTTCCTTAATTTTTCATAGATATGTTATATCTATTATAATTTATATAATAAAACTTTTTAATATTAATATGTAATAAACTCATAAATAATAGTTTTTAAATATGTTTAATTATCTAACAAATAATTATTTTTTATTTATTAAAATTATTTATTTCAAAATAATAATAATGTTATTTTATATTTATTCTGAATATAAAATCTTTTGAACGTATAAAATGTAAAGAAATAAATAATATTATTTTATTTTAATGTTAAATCTGATTTTAATATTGTAATACCGTAACGACTTCATTATTAATATCTTGTAATTTATTGATATGTACATTATACGTAATAATAAAATAGTATATTTAAATTGTGGTAATTATTCAAAAAATTTAAGATTTTTATATTTTCAATGCCATGATTTTATTTTTGTAATCTTCGTAGATCACTACTGAATGGTACCATGACGAACCGTACCGGAATCGATTGATAATTTTGTTGTAATTGTTATTTAAATGTCGTTAAATTTTGTTTTCAAATATCTTTTAAATAATTGAAATTTGAAATAAAATTTAATAAAAAATTTTTAAATTTATTTATTTAATTATTTCAAATATAGAATATAGATATATTTCTAATGATAGTTCTCTCTTTACTTTTCTCGCTGCAAGTTTTCACATCAAATTTTTTATTATTTTTAATTATTATTGGTATTTGTGATGAATTAATTTTAAAATTTATTTTCCAAACAGACATATTATCTATACTTGGATACAATTTTTTCATCATTTAAAAAATCATCTTTATTCTTAACGAAATTATTTAAATTTAAAACAAATATTCTTAATTAGTTTTAATTTTAAAATTTGCTCAAATTTTATTTCATATATTTACTTAACTAACTCTAAATTAAAATAAATACATTTAAAATATATTATAAAATAATATATTCAAATATCTTAAATACATTTATATATTGCTAATTTGAAATTTTCATTTTTAGTATTATTTATTAATAAATCTTAAAATTTTTTGTTATATCATATTTTATTTATAATTTATGCCCTATTTGTCCTATTTGATAAATTAAAAAAGAGAAGGGGAAAAGGTGCAGGCATCCTTTTTGATAAAATTGTTTAATTTTATTTTGTTTAAATTATTTAAAAAATGTTTCCGTCTAAATTTAAATCCATTGATTTAAGTCGGACTAGTCTATCGGCACAGATCTTGTTGTACATATGAGAATGCATAAATCCTTTATACTTTTATAAAGATTTCAGTTAAAAATAAATTATTTTCAAATTTAAATATTTTTTCGTTTACGATTATTTTTTCATTTTTATTTATTTCAATAATTTATCTTAAAATTTTTTTATATAATTTTATTTCTTAAATTTATTAATATTAAAATTCTATTAACAATATGTTTTTAAAAAATTTACACATTCAGAGAAGACTAATTTCGTATATTCTTAGTTTTATAAAAATGTTGATAATTATTTGGATATAATAGGGTAGATTCTTTTTAGGATAATTTTAAGAATTGCATCGATATTTATTTTGAATATGTTATTAGTTAAGTTACATAAAAAGATTATAAAATTTGTAATTTAAAAGTATGATCATATTTATTTAAAAAGCAATATTAGATTAAGAATGTGACCTGTCTCTTCATAATTCCAACAACGAAGAGGGGCGCGATAATTTGATCTCTTAATTCTTCGTACAAAATACAATGAAATTCTTTGTCTTTGTTACCAAATTTTGTGGTTAATATAATATCAAAAAAGGATTGATTAGTTCATATAATATCTCCTTTATACATGTTGTATAAAATAAAAAATAATATTATTTATTTTTAATTTATTTCAAAAAAGTTTTATGATTGTTTTTCACTGATAATATTTTTGTTTGATTATAAATTAAATTTATTTATTTGATATTTTCACCTAAAGTTTGGAATTAAATTATACATATTTTTATATTATTACTTAATTAGTTTAAATTCTATTTTTAATAAATTTTTCATGAACTTTTATTATCATGTTAAATAATACTATATGTTGAATTATTGAATTTAATGAAGTTCTATTATATATTCCATTTAGTTTTATATGAATTACCATTTATAACTTTTTTATGAAATACAGTTTAAAATTAAAAATAAATTAAGTTTTTAAAACTAATATGAACTAATAATTAAAAATTTAAATATTTTGCATCTTTTTAATAATTTTTAATTTTTATTATAATTAATAAATTGATAGAAAAAATGTTTTCTATTTAAAAATATTAATTAAATATTTTTCATATTGATAAAATTATCAATCAACAAACAATCCTTTTTGATTATTTTGTCAAATTAAAATAAGATTTATAAATTATAAATATATATATAATTAATATACAAAACGCTCAAATAGCTATGTCAAAAATTTTTCAGATCTCATAGCGGTATGTATTATAACTCCTCTCTTTAACCCCATATCAGCAAAATAGCAACAATTATAAATAAATTTGTTTTGGAGTAATGCTTAAATAATTTGATTCCTATTTTAAAAAATAATATTAATTATTAATTTTATTCGTATTTAATGAGATAATTATTTTTTTAATCAAATTAAATTTATAATTTGTATTAAATATTATTTTAACAATAATTTTTACTTTTTTTATTACTATTAGCCAGTTCAAAATTTTATTATTTATATGTTTAACCATTTTATACAATTAAACGTTGCCATTATTCTTATTAAATTATTCATGATTAATTTTTAAAAAAGGTCTGATTTTCTGAAAAAAGTCAGAAAATATGATAAAATTTCTTATTAGCACCATCAACACTTTCTAGAACGAAAAAGATCATCTTCATAAACAGAATTTTAAAGGCTTTATTATAAAACAAATATAAATGTAATAATAGATTTAAAAGAATTTTTTCTACATTTTATAATTACTTTGCCTTTTTTAATTCTAATAATGAGATCTATTCCTTTGTTAATTTACCTTTTCCGAAATAATATTAAAATTTCATTTTTTATGTTGTGCCAATTAGTTATGTTTCTTGCATAATTAAATTTATATATCTAATTTTTTGTTTTAATACTTTACACAATATTGATCAACATTTAGTAGAGTATAAATAGAGTTATTTTAGTAAATAATTTTATAGATAAGGTTTGATTTTTTATTAGAGTTATTTGATGCATTTATTCTTATTTTTTAGTTTTTATATAAATATTCATTTTTGAAATTTTTCTTTTATTTAGACTTACTATAATTTAGGTTATTATAATAATTCCCTATATATTAGAAGGTTAAGGGGTTTCATTGTTTTGTAAATATCTGGAGTTTTCATATCACGGATGTGGTTAATTTTTACACTTTTGTATCCTAATTTGGGGGTGGAGAATACAGGAAAAATACTCCCGAGGGGGGTTGTCTAATAAGAAAAAAAAGTTTTCGAATGAA